>QXVZ01026544.1:0-14240 GCA_008931825.1 Phallusia fumigata
TAACAACTTTTTTCAGATCAACCCAATCCTCCTCATGTTCTTGTGTCCACCCCCAGTGACTCCGTTTATGCAATTACACACGTAAATGAAATGTTTCAGTTGAGAGACCTGAAATAAAACGTCCAAGGTAAGTAATCATTTCTAGAACTTTCAGCAGGTCACCTCGTGATTGCGGACGTTTAAGTTGCTCGATAGCGCGCACCTTTCTTGGGTCAGGTTGAACTCCTGAAGCACTTATGATTTCCCCGAGAAACGTTGTTTTATTTGCCCCAAATACACACTTGCCTTTGTTAAGCTTTAAATTGTTGCGTCAATAAATAGACAAAGCTTGTAAAAGACGGGTGTCATGCTCAAGCTTGTTTGAACCCCAAAGAGCAATATCATCCAGAGATGTCACAACCCCGACCATATGTTGAAACATCATATATACTAGCTCGTGAAAACCTTCTGGCGCTGAGCAGATGCCAAACCGCATACGTAAAAAACTATATCGACCAAATGGGGTGTTAGAAGTACAAAGTCTAGAACATTCTTTATACAGTTTAACCTGCTAAAAGCCAGAAAATGTGTTTTGAAAATACTTTGGCATTCGAAACTGACTATTTTCTACTCTTGTTGGCAGACTAAAATGTTCACGCAATATTGCTTTATTTAAATCTCGAGGACTCAAGCAAACTCTTAATTTGCGTTTTTCTTTTCTACAATTACAAGCGAGTTCACCCATTTAGTTGGTTCTTCTATTCTTTTTTTACTTGCATCTTTTCCATTCTTTAAAGTTCCTTTTGTAGTTTATGCTTGGAATTTTCGACTAGGCCGGACTACCGGGCAAACACTGCTATCCGTTCTTCTTCGGCGACAACCTGGAACACATAGGTCACATGTAATTGTCTCCAGCCTATTTATTAAACCAAGGGTAAGCTCCATTTAGACCTATAATGGGCGCTACATCGATTTCGACAATAATAAATGGTAGGGTAAAAGAGTGACCTTGGTATTTAATGGCCAGGTTAACTGCACACTGGAATACTGTAACGAGTAAGCAATACCAACCGAATATTAGTTGGAGCCAGCTTTGGATGTCCCTGAAGTTTTTGAAAGTAATTTCGTGACAATATATTTACTTGGGCTCCAGTATCTATTTTAAAATGCAGTCGACATGTATGTACAAAAATATCAATAAGCCAATCTTTTGGTGTACAAGTTGTACTTACTTACGGACTGCATTTCCAATGTCTCAATGGTTTTAGCTCGTTATGCTAGCAGCTGATTAGTAGCGTTGCAGCATCGTGCGAAATGACTTCAAACACCGCCTACCCCAGGCGGACACGCTCTGACGTCATGTCGAAACGCACAGAATCTACAATTCCGAAGCGCCGCTGGTTGATTGCCACGTGGTGCTCGTTGCACAGCAGCCAAGTTAAAGTCGGTAATAAAAACATCAAATCTTTCACCTTCCTGTTGATTTCCAACAAAAAACCTGTTTCGCTCGGAGGTGATATTCTTTTTCGGGCAACAGTATTCCTCAAATGCATTAACTACAGTTTCATATTGCATTTTTTGTCCTTCCACGAATTTGAAGATCGAGTAGATGGTTTGACCTTTTTCTCCCAACACGTGGAGCAACATCGACATTTTAACTTTAGCATTCTTTCCATCGTAACCGACATACTATCAAATAAAGTCTGAATCCCCTAATAAACTGCACCTAGTTATGAGAAAGATTACCACTCCATTGCATGGCATCTGGCAGTGGAAAAGAACCTTCAATTTTAAAAGAAAACCGCTTCTGACACCATGCCATGAACTCCCAAACATCTTAAAGGTGTAACCTGTATTGACTGCCACAAGCAAGTAGCGGCACGCTGTTTATATACGACAAGTGACGTCACAACACAGGGGCGACATCTAACGAACACAAGTATTTACATCACAGAGACCTCCTTAAAGCAACGAATAAAAACATCTGGCTTAATGGGTAAGTGCATCTTTAGTCGAATAACAAACATACGTTTTGCTCGTTCCTTCAACTGTCCAAACTTTTAACTTCACCAATTAAAATATTTTAAGTTTTCTTCAAGATTAGCATCCAACCAGCATCTTTATTGCGATAAGTTACGTTAACAAACGTTTATTTCTGTCTTTGAAAAACGATTTAAATTTTATATCGCAGATATGGATGATGTAGTTTCAAACATAAATGTAAAAATTAACCCGAGTTGTTTAAATAGGGTTTTTAACTGAATTAACATTACGCACTAGACTCTCCCATACATGCTAACCTAAACATATTCGGCCATTACTGTTTAAACATTTACATGCTGTTGATGTTAAATTTACATGTTTTACGCAGACGCTTTACGTTTGTATGCAATAATGCAATTGTAAGTGCCTATATAATGCGCGGACAGCTTGAAATTAATAAGACAAAGTTAAGACTAATTGTACGTTAAGCATTAGTTTAAGCAGGTTTTCTGGCGTACGTGTTTAAACTGTTACTATTATTTTAGTATACGTGAAAACAATAGTTATTTCATCGATAAACAGAAGTTATACGATTAGACGTCTCAAAATGAAAGAACCATTATCTGCAAGTACATTGGTGATGAGTGTGCTGGGCGTATTTCTACTGAGCGCTCATTCTGTTTCAGGTTTGTACCCAATACGACGTTTTTTCTTTTCACCTGACGCGTTACAATCATTTTTTAAATACATATTGTCAACTTACATGTTTGGTATATTTACATTTTTGTAACGTATAAACTAAATTCATTTCGTAAATTTGTTTCAGGCGAAAACGCAGCTCCAAGAATCTTAGGTAAGTATTAGAACAGCCGTTTTGCAAATACAACTGTTTCAAATGCATGACAGAAATGCATTCCTGGATGTGTGTGAAACTTAACGTTAATACCTTAACTAACTTAAAACTGTCCTTTTTGTATTAACTGTTGATATTGTGCTCAGGAGGATCCACAACTGCCGAGGAAAACTGGCCCTTCATGGCTTACATTTTTGAACGAGTGAAAGGAAAAGTAAACGGTTTCATATGCGGTGGATCTCTCATCAGCAATCAGTGGGTGCTTACAGCTGCTCACTGCATTCAGACGTAAGTCAAAAAATGAAAGTACCAAACCAAATATCTTATGTAAGTTTAAATCTTTCAAAAAGCCAGGAACCAGTATTTTCGTTTTCCCTGGAGAGCCACCAGATCAAAAGATCCCACAGAAAGTAATGGAAAATTGCCTCTAATTTCTAATTACCTGTGTGAATCACTTGCATACAAATTTATTTGTACAGAAATGACGTAGATAGGTTAAGTACGATTTTTAATGGTGGCATTTTTTTAATCTTACCAAATACAAAACGGTAATTTTGTCTGACGAAAAAAACGTATAAATCTAACAAAGCCACCAATACAATTTTCGCTTTGTAACATTATACGTTGTGTGTAGCTATCCGAGTACCTTTTTTTAATACAATTTTTTCCTAAAGATAAAGTACAAATAAAATATTGTTTACAGGATTGACATCGACATTTACGGTGTTGTGTTGGGAGAACACGTAAGATCGGTGACGTCCGTAAACGAGCAAGTCTTCAATATTTCCAAGCTGGTAGTGCATAAAGCATATAACTCACTGACTTTCGAAAGCGATATAGCACTCGCTAAGGTGGGAAACTACAGACTATTGATGCTAAATTTTGCTAAAGAAAGAATTAGGTTAAACGGGCGCCAAGTTATTACCAATAGGTGCCAACTACTCACAGCCATAAAATGGTTTACTCATTTTTAATTTTCGGAATCTTCAAAAACTTTTTATTTCATTTTAACCGTCTTTTATTGTTGCAGCTATCAAGGCCTGCTACAATTAACCAGTTCGTGAGTACAGTAAACTTTGCAGCGCCTGATCTATGCATTGATCCAGCACCCTAAGTTCCAAGGTACGCATGAACATCCGGTACGTATTAAAGTGCAATGCGATTCGAAAATCCTGTATCTTACGATATTAGACACTTTCGAATTCTGGGTGCAAATAAATCCATTTTGCGTAGTCTTAAAAGTCGTCCTCAGTGTACTTGTTGTAAGGTTTTTTGATGTTGTGGTTGTTGTAATTGTGGTTTGTGTGATACTTGATAAGGATCCGATTGAAAACCTTCAATCAGCTTTGTCGTGTCGGTTGCGTAAGTTTTGTGATGCCTTTTACTACAGATGGTGGCAATACATCGGACACCCTAAAGAAGATGATAAGCTTTATATATCCACAAGAGTTTTGTTACTCTCTTACGCTTAAAACACGCGCCAAGTACCAGGAACGTGAAGTTACAGCTGGCCAGAAAAGGTTCTGTGGAGCAACTTTGCAAGGCCAAGATTCATGCTGGGTAAGAATTTGTCCAAACCAAGACAGTGATTTTGTGACTTGAATTAAGTAGATCATTTACCAAACAGGACTTCAGTTTACCCCACGTTGCTGTAGAGATTTGACCCTCCAATATTAACACTTATTCTTCATTAACAATTTTATGACTTTGTATAAACCGAGGGTGCAAAATTTTGCTGAATCGATTGACTTTTTCTGGTTTAAAGTTAAACTCTCATGACGACTAAACCAATTTGTTTTGAAAATAATTGGTTTTTAGAAGTTATCTCAAATTCAAACCCATAAGAAATGAATTTTGTCAAGTATTTACACCTTTAAATAGCTATCGAAGCATCAAGTAACTTACCGACTAGGAATTTTGACCAAAATTTCTTTAATCCAGGGTGACAGTGGCGGTCCACTAATCTGTCGACATTCAAACAACCAATACTATCTTTACGGCCAAGTTTCATACGGCACAACTGTATGCGGACAGGATTTGCCTACTATCTACATTGAGGTAAGTTCTATATTGTAGCAGTGACAAGACAATGGCATCAATTAATTTGTTACTTAATAGTTTCAAAATCTCTATTTCAATACAAATGCAAAGTACTTTATTACAAACACAAAAAGTTGCGATTAGATTTATTTGCAAAAAGTTAAAATTAGATTTTAAGCAAATTTTCACATCGTGCACATTACGAAAATTGTTGGAGATCTTTATGTACAATACCGAAATTTAAATAAATTATTTTCTTTGCACAGGTTAACGAGTATGTCGACTGGATTGTTAGAAAACTGACTCCCCAGATATAAGAAGAAATAAGGAAAATCCTCACATTCTTCAGAAAATTATGTGGAAAGCGAAAATGTTTATTTTTTAATGTTTACTAAAATAAAATATTAAATAAAATAAGTGTAAGAAATGTCGTATTGTTGTTGTGACATGCCCAGTCATGTGAAAACCTATGAGATTTATGCAATTTTAGAAGATGGTCAGTGCTGTTAACTATCCAGCTTTGAAATTCCCAACCAAAATTTATACATTTTTCAAATGTTTAGGCACTTTAAAAACGTACATGCAGATAGCATTCGGAAAATTAATAGTTACAGTTGAATTACTTTAGTTATTTAGTAAATGAAAAGCAACTATCAAAATATCGCAGTTGTTTTCTTAAAAACATGATTTGCTTTTTTTACCTTGGTTTTTTACATCCCAATGACATCAAATAGGTGCACCAAATTGTAGTTCAACAAAAAACTTAAAATAAATGATAACAAAGATATGACTCCCTATAAACACAAGGAAATTCTTTTCTGACAAAACTTGTTTGTGACATAATTTGCATCATCGTGAGTGTGTGTAAAGTTGTCAACCTAACTGGCAGGGTTATAATACAATCTACAGTTACAAAAATTATGCCCATTTCTTTGTGGCAGTGTTTGGTGACCATTTTTAAATTTTGTTGTTGCGTTAAGCTTGTTATGACGATTGCTTTAAGTGTAATATAACAAATACAATTCTTTCCTTTTTTTCTATACCTACTGTCATTAAAACTCACGTGATAATTAGGTCGCGAGGCCCCATTACGCTCGTTTCTGACGTCAAGTTCAATTGGTAATAGTCGGCATAGGATTACTCGAAATTTCGTATGGACGGATTTATAAGTAAAGCATTGTTTTAAATGTTTGTAAAAAAAGAAGCATCACCAACTACGTCTGTTAAACAGCAAACAAACCCTGATAAAAATGAAAAATGCCCCCTTGACGGAACATGACTAAGTTTTGGTAACCAGTTTTTGGACGTAGGACGACTTAAAGCAGCGTTCTCCAGCCCCAGCTTCTATTATCATTAAGTCCAAAACCAACGCGTTATATATGCAAATACTCGGCGGAAATAATTGGATCATTCAAAATGCAAACAATGTATGTATAAACAGGGAGTTGCCTGCATAGAGCAGCAAAGTTTTCCTTTTCATTTAAATACAGAAAAGTATTTTTGAAGCAATACATTTTTCGGTAAAGTAGGGCGATGTAGTTAGCTGTAAAAATACCAGCATTTTATGTTAAAAAAAAACAACTTAAACGTATATCAGCGTCGCTGTAATGCCCATGATGTAGTTTTACCAAACAGGAAACCATCTTGTGCACCCTGCGTAGGTATTCATCTCCGGCCTATCTAATTATCGACAATTAAATGCACCGCCAGCTTTACCATTTAAATTATCAGTACCGCGGTTGCATAAGTTATGCACAATGCCACTGTGAACGTCATATGGTCACGCGACTGCATTCAAACAGGTGTCTTGTATAAATACCTGCCCTGAGACCAGTACAACATATCTTGCTTTTACGAAACTTGCATTACCGGACGAATAATTGGTGTTTACAATGAAGAAGCAATCATATTTATACTTTGGAATCAATCTTTTGGTTGTCAGTGTGTTGGGGGCATTACTTCTCAATGCTCCTTTTGTCTCAGGTAAGTATTGAAAGATATTTGTTTCTATCTGTGCTACTTTAGAGGAGTAAACACGGCAATTGTAAGTTCCCGTATAATGCGCGCAAACAGCGTGCAATTGCTAAGATAGAATTGAAATTCATTGTCCGTTCAGCATAAGTTAAAGCTTTGTGTGATTGTGGCGATAAAGTACGTATTTGAACTGTTAATATTGTTCTAGCATATCATTACATTAATTTATTCAAACAAAGCGCCTGCAAGTACATTGGTAATGAGTGTTCTGTTAGTATTTCTACTAAGCGCTTGTGGGTTACAGGTTTGTACCCATGAGTAAGTTAGTGTATTTCACCTCACTCAACAACTAGTCTTTCCAATACATATTGCCAACTTGTCTCTTTGGTATATTTACAGTGTTGCAACGTATAAACTTAACTCATTTCGTAATTTTGTTTCAGGCGCAAACGCAGTTCCAAGAATCTTAGGTAAGTATTAGAACAGCCGCAATACAACTGTTTTAAAATGCCTGACATAAATGCATTTTTTATGTGTGTGGAGACAAACCCAACGTTAATATCTCAACAACTCAGGGAAAACAGTTGTTTTTGTATTTAATATCATTGTTGTGAACAGGCGGATCAACAACTGCTGAGGGGGATTGGCCCTTCATGGCTTACATATATGTATTGACGAATGGACAAGTAAACGGTTTTATATGCGGTGGATCTCTCATTAGCAATCAATGGGTGCTTACAGCTGCTCATTGCTTTGAAACGTGAGTCAGGAGATGCAATCACCAAATCAAATAGAGATTTAAATGCTTACAAAAGCCAGGAACCAGTATTTTCGTTTTACCTGGAGAGCCACCAGATCAAATAATGTTTCTAATTTACTTAAAATTACCTGTGAATCACTTGCATATAAATTTATCTGGTACTGAAATGACGTAGATAGGTTAAGTATGATTTTTACCGCTGACATTTTTTCAAATCTTACCAAAAATAAATCGTTAAATTTTCTCAGGCGAAAAAAACGTATAAATCTAACAAAGCCAACAATACAATTTTCGCTTTGTAACATTATACGTTGTCTGTAGCTGTCCAAATACTTTTTTTTCAATGTAAACAATTTTTTTCCCTATACCAATAAAATTTCGTTTGCAGAGCTAAACCCAGATTTTACGGTGTTGTGTTGGGAGAACATGTAAGATCAGTTACGTCAGGAAACGAGCAAGTCTTCAATGTTTCCAAGCTGGTAGTGCATAACGGATATAACTCACTGACTAAAGAAAACGACATAGCACTGGTTAAGGTGGGAAACTAGATTGTTGATGTTGAAATTTCGGTAAAGAAAGAATTGGGAGCCAAGATATTAACAATAGGTGCCAACTACTCACAGCCTTAAAAATGGTTTACTCATTTTTAATTTTCGGAATCTTAAAAAAACGTTTTATCTTATTATAACCGTCTTTTATTGTTGCAGCTCTCAAGGCCTGCTACAATTAACCAGTTCGTGAGTACAGTAAACTTGGCAGAGCCACAATGCATTGATCCAGCACCCAATTTTCCAAGCGGCCCATGTTATACACTGGGATGGGGAAAAACATCTAGTACGTATAAAAGTGCAATGCGATTCAAATACTCCGGTATCTTACGATATTAGACACTTCCGAATTCTGTGTGCAATTAAATCCAGTTTGCGTAGTCTTGAAAGTCGTCATCTGTGTAATTGTTGTAAGGTTTTTTGTTGTTGTGGTTGTTGTAATTGTGGTTCGTGCGTTTTTATATGCATGTGTGATATTAGATAAAGGATCCAATTGAAAACATTTAATCAGCTTTGTCGTGTCAATTGTGATGTCTTTTTCTACAGATGATGGCAATACATCGGACACCCTAAAGAAGGTGACAAGTTTGGTACTACCACAAGACCTCTGTTTCCACATCACGAATGAAACACGCGCCAAGTACCTGGGACGTGCAGTTTTAGCTGACCAGAAAATGTTCTGTGGAGCAACTTTGCCAGGCCAANAAATGACGTAGATAGGTTAAGTATGATTTTACCGCTGACATTTTTTCAAATCTTACCAAAAACAAATCGTTAAATTTCCCAGGCGAAAAAAACGTATAAATCTGACAGAGCCACCAATACAATTTTTGCTTTGTAACATTATACGTTGTGTATAGCTATCCAAATACTTTTTATTCAATAGAAACAATTTTTTCCCTAAAGATAAAATACCAATGAAATTTCGTTTACAGAGTTGAACCCAGATTTTACGGGGTTGTGTTGGGAGAACACGTAAGATCGGTGACGTCAGGAAACGAGCAAGTCTTCAATGTTTCCAAGCTGGTAGTGCATCAAGCATATAACTCACTGACTAAAGAAAACGATATAGCACTGGTTAAGGTGGGAAACTAGATTGTTGATGTTGAAATTTCGCTAAAGAATAAATTGGGAGCCAAGATATTAACAATAGGTGCCAACTACTCACAGCCTTAAAAATGGTTTACTCATTTTTAATTTTCGGAATCTTAAAAAACGTTTTATCTTATTATAACCGTCTTTTATTGTTGCAGCTATCAAGGCCAGCTATAATTAACCAGTTCGTGAGTCAAGGAAACTTGGCAGAGCCGCAATGCATTTATCCAGCACCCAATTTTCCAAGCGGCCCATGTTATACACTGGGATGGGGAAAAACATCTAGTACGTATAAAAGTGCAATGCGATTCAAATACTCCGGTATCTTACGATATTAGACACTTCCGAATTCTGTGTGCAATTGAATCCAGTTTGCGTAGTCTTGAAAGTCGTCATCTGTGTAATTGTTGTAAGGTTTGTTGTTGTTGTGGTTGTTGTAATTGTGGNATCCAGCACCCAATTTTCCAAGCGGCCCATGTTATACACTGGGATGGGGAAAAACATCTAGTACGTATAAAAGTGCAATGCGATTCAAATACTCCGGTATCTTACGATATTAGACACTTCCGAATTCTGTGTGCAATTAAATCCAGTTTGCGTAGTCTTGAAAGTCGTCATCTGTGTAATTGTTGTAAGGTTTTTTGTTGTTGTGGTTGTTGTAATTGTGGTTCGTGCGTTTTTATATGCATGTGTGATATTAGATAAAGGATCCAATTGAAAACATTTAATCAGCTTTGTCGTGTCAATTGTGATGTCTTTTTCTACAGATGATGGCAATACATCGGACACCCTAAAGAAGGTGACAAGTTTGGTACTACCACAAGACCTCTGTTTCCACATCACGAATGAAACACGCGCCAAGTACCTGGGACGTGCAGTTTTAGCTGACCAGAAAATGTTCTGTGGAGCAACTTTGCCAGGCCAAGATTCATGCGAGGTAAGAATTTGTCCAAACCAAGACCGTAATTTATTGACTTGAATTAAGTAGATCATTAACCAAACAGGACTTGACTATACCCCAAGTTGCTGTAGAGATTTGACCCTCTAGAGATTTACCCAATATTAACACTTAATTATTCCTCATTAACAATTTTATGACTTTGTATAAACCATGGGTGCAAGANTACCCCAAGTTGCTGTAGAGATTTGACCCTCTAGAGATTTACCCAATATTAACACTTAATTATTCCTCATTAACAATTTTATGACTTTGTATAAACCATGGGTGCAAGATTTTGCTGAATTGATAGAGTTTTTTATTTTTAAATTAAACTCTCATGACGACAAAAACTATTTTTTGGAAAAGTTATCTCAAATTCAAACCCATAAAAAATGACTTTTGTCAAGTATTTAAACCTTATAGCTATCGACGCATCAAGTAACTTATCGACTAGGAATTTTGACCAAAATTTCTTTAATCCAGGGTGACAGTGGCGGTCCACTAATCTGCCGACATTCAAACAACAAATACTATATTTACGGCCTAGTTTCATACGGCACAACTGAATGCGGACAAGATTTGCCTACTATCTACACCGAGGCAAGTTTTATCTTGTAGCAGTGACTAGACAATGGCATCAATTATGATTTTTCAATTTTTTTGAAAACTTGTTGCTTAATATAGTTTCAACATCTTTATTTCTAAACAAATGCAAAGTGCTTTATTACAAGACTTTTTGCAAAAAGTTATAAAGTTATATTTTAAGCAATTTTTCACATCGTGCACATTACAAAAAATGTTGGAGATCTTTATAAACACGCATTACCGAAGTTTAACTAAATTATTTTCTTTGCACAGGTTGGCATGTTTGTCGGATGGATTCTTAGAAAACTGATTTCCTAGATGCAAGAGGAAATAATGAAAATCCTCGCATTATTCAGAAAATTATGTGAAAAGCGAAAATGTTTATTTTTTAAGGTTTTACCTTAAAAACGTACATGTAGATATTCGGAAAACTAATAGTTACAATTTAGTTACTTTAGGTATTTCGAAGTATTAAAGCACCTATCAAGATATCGGGTTTGTCATTTGTTTTCTTAGAAAACCTGAACTGCTTTATTTGGCTTTGGCTTTTAATGCTGCATCCCGACTTCAAACAGATCCACCAAATTGTACTCTAACACAAAACTTAAAATAAATGATAACAATGATATGACTCCCTAAACACGAGGAAGTCATCTCATGCATCGGAACATATCAACAAGAACATGTTTAATTGTGTACAACTTATCGAAAATAAAATGCTGCGAGTAAAAGCGTCATATATACTGGTGTTGTGACTCGAAACCTGGAATTTCATACAGGCAGTCGTTACCGTATCAGAACGTTGTAGGACTTTTCAACTTTTAAAAATTCACAACCAAGTTTTAACCGTTTTTTTAAAATGTAAGCATCCCCAAAACTATTTTATAAAAGCGGTTGATGAGATATTGCAGTCTTTTTGAAAATACAGACATGAGGTTCTAGTTTTTTGCGCCAAGTCTTGTTGTCACATCCCAGTAACATCCAATCGATGCATAAAGATGCAGATCAACAATAATATAGACTTCAATAACACAAAGTATCAGTGGTTCTTAACCAGCATCTGTTCCTATAGGGTTCGAGAATACTATGGATAATTAAGGTCAATTATACTAATACTACATTCCATCTATAAACATTAAACATGAGGACAATTATTAGTTTTAGGAAATTACGAGGGGTAAAGGGGGTAGGAGAACTTGTTGTTGATTTCAAAGGGGTGCCGATAAGGAAAGGGTTAAAAATTGACATATATCGTGACAACCAAACTATTGCAGTCTTTCAACCACAAGGTAAATGTTTGTTTCCTTAAGACACAAATAAAAGAAAACCAAACTTAGCATAGACGACGCGTTTAAATTTACAATTAAAAAAACCACAACACTTCAATAGCATCTGATCTGTGCTGAATAATATCATAGAAATATCCTCAAGTCAAAGTATTTTAAAACAATAAAGATCCAAAAATGCATTGTGTATGTGTTAAACGTTTCCGGACTGCTGTGGTGTGATTTTAAATGCCTGTTTGACATTATTTATCGCTTCTACGTTCACAGAAATTGTCGTTACAATCCACAGAGACCATAAATTAGGCAATAAGAAATCATCAACATCTTTCAAAAAATTTGTCATTTTTGCATTTTCCAACACCAAAGACTTTTTTAATTCATACAGAAAAACAGCTGTTCACACATCAATTTGACATTGATTTGCTGTTGGTATTGTTTAGTTATGATCATCGCTGTAATGAACACTAAATAAACCGTGACCACAAGTAGCGAAATTGTAGCCATGATCTGCCACCGAAATTGTGTTGTGGTGTGTTTGGCTTGTCGTCACCCTTGATTTTGATAAATTAAAGTTGTCAGAAGCATCAGTGTTTCCCAATGCACAACATTGAGTTGTGGTGGTGTGACACGGTGCAAAATGAGTATTGCTTGTATGCAAAAACCTTTTTTGATTGACATATGTACCTGTGGTTAAACTAAGTACAAACAATCCACCGAGAAAACGCTAAACGGGCCAACACTATTAGTCTTGGTGACACACAAAACAAAGCATCTTGTCCTCACTGGTGCAAGTGGAGACCGTCATGAACTCGTAAACACATCGAGATGTACCTGTATTGACTGCCACAAGCAAGTAGCGGCAAGCGGTTATATACAACAAATAATCATTCCTCAGAATTTCAGCAGCAGGTCACCTCGTGATTGTGGACGTTTTAGTTGCACGATAGCGCGCACCTTTCTTGGGTCAGGTTGAACTCCAAAGCACGTATGATTTCCCCGAGCAACGTTTTTTATCTGCCCCAAATACACACTTGCCTTTGTTAAGCTTTAAATTGTTGCGTCCTAAAATAGACAAAGCTTGTTGAAGACGGGTGTAATGCTCCTGCTTGTTTGAAACAACAACAACAATATCATCCATAGATGTCACAACCCCGTCCATGTTCAAACATCATATACACTAGCTTGTGAAAAACTTCTGGCACTGAGCAGATGCCAAACGACATACGTAAAAACCTATATTGACCAAATGGGATGTTAAAAGTACCAGTTTATCAAGTTTTACTATACTTTGGCATTCGAAAACTGACCAACAATATCATGTCTTTTTGGCAGACTAAAATGTTCACGCAATATTGCTTTATTCCAGTATCCATTTTAAAATGCAGTCGACATGAATCTACAAAAATATCAATAAGCCAATCTGTTGGTGTACAAGTTGTACTTACTTACAGACTGCATTTCCAATGTCTCAATGGTTTTAGCTCGTTGTGCTAGCGGCTGATTAGTAGCGTTGCAGCATCGTGCGAAATGATTTCTTCCACCGCACTTCAAACACCGCCTACCGCAGGCAGGACACGCTCTGACGTCATGTCGCAACGCACAGAATCTACAATTCCGAAGCGCCGCTGGTTGATTGCCACGTGGTGCTCGTTGCACAGCAGCCAAGTTAAAGTTTGCTGAAGTGGTAGATCGAAACATTGTCATCTGTGACCTTACTATTTCATTCATGATGCACATTTTAGCAACCTTCATGTTGATTTGTAGAAAAAAATATCGCTCGGAGGTGATATTCATTTTCGGGCAGCAGTATTCCTCAAATGCATTAACTACAGTTTCATATTGCATTTTTTGTCCTTCCACGAATTTGAAGGTCGAGTAGATGGTTTGACCTTGTCCTCCCAACACGTGGAGTAACATCGACGTTTCAACGTTAGCATTCTTTCCATTGTAACCGAGTACTGTCAAATAAAGTCTGAATCCCCTAATAAACTGCACCCAGTTATGAGAAACCTTACCACTCCATTGCATGGCATCTGGCAGTGGGAAAGAGCCTTCCATTTCAAATAAAAGCCGCTTCTGGCACCATGTCATGACATCACAAACACCTCCTGTATTGAGGTGTAACCTGTATTGACTGCCACAAGCAAGTAGCGGCACGCTGGTATATCGACAAGAGACGTCACAACGCAGGGGCGAC
>QXVZ01026549.1:0-10257 GCA_008931825.1 Phallusia fumigata
TTTCTTCCTCAGGTTGACTGATATTTTTACTGTGTTTTCTGCTAATGCTGACAATGCAAAAACTTTTTTGTTTAGAAACTTTTCATTTTCAATATCAGAGTGTCGTTGAAGAAACTTGTTTACACAGACGACTCGATAGTGTCTTATGTAAACAATCCTATCTGTTGCAAATAAAAAACCGCACGCGCGAAAACGATACGCACTCAGCCATTATGGGTTGGGTAAAAAACCTCACCGTTGCATTTAGCTACAAAAGTTGTAGCACTGTTCAAACAATTTATTCCCCAACTAGCAACTAGAACGGTAATCACAATCCTAACGTTTTTAAGCAATGTTTGAACGTCTCGATTATGTCTATGCTTGTGCGTTCCCCGTGCCACCCACTTTACTAAATGACCTCGCAGTACAACCGAAGTGAAAACACATTCTGTATTGTTTACACACTCTTATTCGGATTTTTGAGGATTGACACCTGAAACGAGTTTCTGTTTTCCCCTAAATCCTCGCCTAGCAGATGTCAGTGTGATTTAAGGAAATAAACGTTTGCAAATAAACGTTTCTTACCTCTGGCGGTCAGTTTATATAAACCTTGGCTTCACCTTTGGGGCTATATATCATTTTACCGTGTGATCTGTCCACAACAATAAACTTTATCACCAAACCCGAAATGGCTGTAACTACCCAGCACGGTAGCAAATGGACTTTAGTTCGAGCACCTTAGTATAGTTAAAACGTCTATTTTATTCGTTGCATCCCTGCTTTCTTGTTTATCTGAACATAACCCTGCAAGTCTCGATTGAAATATTCCGACCCGCAGGCCTATCTAAAAGCATTACAGACCCTAGGAAAGGCTGTCGAAAGTGTAATGTTTTCTGTCCACATATTATCGTGGTGCGTCTGAACGATCTGTGTCATATTCTGTCCAAATGTCTCGCTGCATCTGCTGCTCTTTGTATTGTAAAATGCTCGCCTTTAAACAAGTTAAGTAGAGTATTAGTTTGGTGAGACTGCTGTAAAACTTTTGCTAAGAGAACTTTTCAACGACGAAACAAGACGTTTTCTAAAGGGTAATAAAAAATGTACAGTGAATCATCTAATATCATTATAGACACACATGGTAACTGTAGGTTGGAAGTAAACAATCGACTAAACAAAAAAACAATGTTATCAAATTCACACATTTTTCGACAAAAAGTCTCTAAAGTTTGTGTTCGTAAAACGTACGCACATTAAAGTTTTTGCATGCTAGCAAATAAGGCTACCACCTGCCAGTATATAGGTGTAAAATGTGGGCATTTGTTAAAAAGTTGTAACTTAAAAAACTAAATCTAATTTTGAAAATCCCCCATCCATTTGGGTGACTGAATTTAGAGCACTTAGGTTCTTACAAAACTCGTGTGGGTCACTTTGCATATTAAAAGGCACAAAAGATAAAAAAAAAACAATTTCCATTTTGAGTGAAAAAAGAGCGCCCAACAGGCATAAAACATCCGGTAAAGCCGAAACACAGCAAACGCAAAAATTCTTATTACATAACCTTCCAGATGCCCCTACTTCCATACATTACAAACTACCCTGGACAGCATTGCATGACGGACAGTGATGAGTGGTCACATACATGCTGTCCATTACGAACGGGATCCAAAAACACAGGATCCCACCAACGAAACACAACATAGCGGACCACATCCAACCTTCACTTGTAAAAGTTCTGGTGGTCCTTGTCACCACGTTCTGGTGACAGGTGTTGCAGATTACATTGGAAGGACCTTTGCCAAGTACCGGCGGTGCTGATGGGACGACCACTGTGTTTTGTGTCACCGTCGGTTGCGTTATGATGTGCTGGGGCTGGGAATAGCTGGTTTGTATCACCTGACCTTGTGGTGCAAATCCGTATTGGGTTTGTTTGATTGGTGAAGACATAATGTGTACAGACGTCGTATTTAATACTAAACCACTACACAAGCTGTATAACGAAATAGTAACAAAACATAAGGTAATAAGCATATTTAACGTAACGTTGACTGAGACCTTATTTTTATTAGGGGTAAGATATGACACATTAGGCTAAAAAACAAATTTTTCATCACAATCAGCACCATCCTTTTGTCAACTCTTTGGTCGTTTCATAACGTTGTAATTTGACCTGATGCAATTATTTTAGTTTCAATAAAGACTGGGAAACAAATATGTTGCTCGTTGGCATTTTTCACAGCATTTTCGTCTTGGTGTTCAAACATCTGTTGATGCCAGATTTTAATAAGCCACATCTGATCCTACGATGCCTTGAATCTACTAAAAGACGTCGTAAATCTACTTAGAAAAAATGCGCCTGACATGTTTGCTTTTTATTACAACTGGCTATTTTAGCCAAAAAGGTATTGATAACTATATTTCACAGCCTTGTAAATTTAGGCATTTTAGATGTTTCACGAAGACCCGATGCTTCTTTATAGGTATTTGTGATTATGCGATTGATTAAATAGACCTCTGCTAATGAAGCTTCATACCTTTCATCGGATGCATTCTATTTTAAATATTTTTCAGCACATTTTGCGTTAGTCTATTTCTTGCTCCACAAATTGCACTTGAAGCTGTCGGCTGTTGCTGCTTGACAAAATGATGAGAAAATTTCTAAAGAGCTTTAGGGGAGAAACTTTAACTTGTCATTTTCTCAACAGCATCGTGTTTGCACACGCCTATACTTACCGAAAGCCATGTTTTTTCGATGCAAAAAAAGTTTTCACGCTGTTGGTCAGGCCACTATACAGCAATCTCACCTTTCTGCAGATTTTGAGTTTGTTCATTTGCTAGCTTGCTGGTAGCGCAACAAGAACAAAGCAAGACGCGGACATCGACGTGCTTTTTCCCCGGATAATGTTGTAGATGATTCTGTGAACACAATGTATGGCAAACAATGAAATGGAGTTTCTTTTCATCTCGGACGCCGCTGAGCCCATTGTTATTGTTTTCCAGCCTGAAACTTGAGTACCTGAACCGTACGCTTTATGCCCGTTCTTTCGACGTCCGTCATCTTCGTTACTTTCCGACAATCATGGAAATATGAGAATTGTCAGGTGCAAGTCGGGGGTCGGCAACTTACCGGCCCGCCAAGAAAAATCACCCGGTCCGCAACCCCCTACAAAATGCCTGCTTGTAATAATTTACATTATGAGAATGTTACGGGTGGAAGCAAAGCTCGCCGTGCCGAACTTTATCTGTGCGTAGGCGTGAATAAATGTTTTTGTTGACAATATTATAAGTAGTTAGGGAAATGTGATTGTAAGTGATATGGCCTGCAGAAACCTTGGTGACCTTGGATATTTGCCCATGGCTTTGTAAAGGTTGCTGACCTCTGGTGTAAGTGAACAAAACGACCAAAACTGGATCGAACCTTGTGAAAATTGCCTACACCATTTTGTAGGCAACGTTAATTTGCCAAATAGCAGTGCTATCATTTGCATTAAAAGCCATATGATAGTTTTATGCTGATGTGTGGTTGCAGTTTATCACGTTGAGCTAGCGAACCCATAACAAATGGATCAGTGACATAAACTTCTCCGGATTCCCGCCCGACAGAAACCCTACTTTGTAGTACATTCTTTACCTTGCTTTTCTTTTTTGCCTTTCTGTTTTTGTTCTACATCTGTAGCTGACAGATATTCCAGTGGTCTACCCTTACCTGATCTACTTGCCAAGTGGGCTGTTCTAATTACTTGGGCGAAAACTGTGGAATGTAGTTGGCTTTCTGGTTTTCAACTTCTCATTCGATTTATTGGCACGGTGCCTACTGATTTCGAAAGCTGAAACGTTTAAGCAAAGAGCTACTACTATAAAGAAAGCGTAATTAAAAGATGATCATTAGATACCCACAGTAAACGCCCTTGTATTTCATCTAAAATCAACAAAAAGTGCATTTATAAACGGTTTGTTTTGACCAAAATAAGTTTTTTTGGAAACACGCCTTGTGCATGGCCGACGGCACCTTCTTAAGATTTTTTTGTCGTAATGTTCTTTACAGCCGACGGTTTAGCTTCACTGTAATATGTTTCTATTTATTTTACTCGATTAACTGTAAAGCTGTTGACAACAGGGCATGCATACGAAACAACATTTTTGCCACGTAGTTAACTTGGCGAAAAACGCAGGCTTAAAGCTGAATTGCATTTACATTGCTTTAGGGTTTCAATCACATGGAGTAATTGGACCGCTTCACAAAAAAGGTACACACTCATTTCGAAGCCTGGATCCCACAGGGACAGGTAATTATCGGACGCATTTTTGCTGATCTGGCAATGTTAACCTCGCATTTAGCGCTCGCGGTAAAATTGCAATAGGGAGGAGATTGGCTTGGTATGTTTTTTTTTTGCTTCTGGTGCTTTCTAACAAACCGGAAGATCTATGAAAGTGTAGAAAAGGTTGGAAACGTTATCTTGCACCATATTTCAAAAATGTGTTATTGTTGGAATGGTGCTGCGTTTACTGGTAAAAGCAACAGCACAATACTTCTCACCCTGTCTGCTTGTAGCTCACAATAGGCTCATGCGAATTGATTTGCGCAATTACGTGGATGAACTATTTCCGCTTTTACCTTGTTCATGATTTGGTCGTGTTTGTATATGTATACCGCACAACGTAGATAGATTTATATCGATTTTTGTTCACTAACGGAAGAAAAATCTCTGGCTTCTGGCGAATATTTGTGTCACGCCAAGTGATTTACGAAACTAATACATATTTTGGGCAAAATTAAGTGACCTCTTTGATTTTTAACGTGCAGTATAACTGCAGCAACGAGCTACAGAGAGTACATATGAATCAGATTTTAACGAGCTACAGATTCAACGCAGAAATATAAAGCAGTAAGGTCATTAACATGACACGCAAAGCCATTACAATGTTTGACATAATTTGTAAACTGAAACGCTACATTTAAATGATTGCCAACCTCTGGACGAGAACGTTGCTTATTGGTTGCTTTTTACTTTTGTGGCCTTAATTGGCTAATGAGTTTTTCACAAATTAAAATTTGTATCTGGAAACGACACCTCTCTTCAATTTCCGAACAAAACTTTCGCTGAAAAAATATCAATTATAAGGCAACAATTATTTTTTCTCAAGGGTTATAAATGTACAGAAAATCACCACACACCGGTATGGGCACATACAATAATTATATGCAATGTTTCAAAACATTAAACTTATTCTATTTCCTAAAACAAGTATACAAGTTGTTTGCTTTTAGCAAACTAATCCATTCTGCTGTCATATTCTTGTAATGTAAGCGTAACGATTGTTTACGTTAAATACTCTGTTACAAGTGAAACAACAGGGAATTTTTTCCTAGACGAAGTTTAAAAAGAGGGAATTGAACTTTTAGACTTATGTTAAAGGGCAAAAATTACAATGACTGTCCTTGGAGTGATCTACAGGACGGACAGTGGTGAATTGTGCGATAATTGCTATCCATAATAAATGGGATCCAGACACACAGAAACCCTCCGAGAAAACACAACACAGCGGCCCAAACCCACGCGTCAGGCTTGAGACTGGTGCTAGTGGCGGTCACTACGTTCTGGTGACAGTTAAAGCAGGTCACATTGGCAGGTGAAGAACCGAACACAGGCCTAGCTTGCTGCTGAACAACGATCGTGCTTTGCATCACGGGTTGGGGTGCGATGGTTTGCATTTGGGGCGACTGGGGGTAAGGCTGAGCCTGGACTGGGTACTGCTGGCTCTGTGGCGTTCCCTGTGGAGGGTACGGCTGGTGTTGTGGAGTGTTTCCCTGAGAGTAGGCTGGCGGCGGCATCATATTTGTCTTTTCCATGTTGTTTTTTCTTTTAGTAAAACTTGTGTAAGATGTAGCTGAAAACACAGTACAATAAACGGTAAACACGCATCCATTTATCTATTTATAAGAACTAATAGAGCTTTTTTGTGTACTCCTTGTATTAAATGTCAGTTGTTTTTTACAAACTTGTCATGATCGTAGCACAAGACGATGCAAACTGTAGTAGGACTTTATACGCCCACGAATAACTGTCTCTAAATTTAAATTCCAATCTATTCTAAAGTTACTTTCCTGTGTTGCTTCTATTTCTTCTTTTAATGCACTCTGACAAACTAACGTGACAAAATCCAACAACATCTAAAAGTTTTCATTTCGAAAAAGTCTCGAATGTTTTAATCTACCGATAAAAGAAACAGTAAAACTCGTATCTCTCCGCCTGCGTATTTATTAGATCTAGATTTTCTCAAACAAAGCAAAACAAAGCACGTAAACAACTGTACATCCAGCAGAACACAATGCGTAAATCGAGTTGCGCAGTTAGGTGGATGCACTGTTTCCGCAATTACATTCTCTATGAGTCGGTTGTGTTTGTAAATCTACCACTTGGTATGAATAGATTCATAATGCTGTTGGTTCCCCCATATACCAACACGTTGCAATTTTGGTCTTTGAGTTAACTAATTAGTTGGTGTTGTCACAGTCAATTTTGAGACTTTTGTGTTTTGAAAAATTATGTTCACGCACTTGCATTTGTTAAGAACAGCAACATTTTAAACGAAAAGTTCCTGTTTACAAATTAGGTCAAAACGTTAATGACTTCGCGTGCCAACATTTCTGTGTTACTTCATTTGTCTCGCCTTTGCTAAGCAAGCTAAACGTTACAATCTGAAAATGGGCTGACAACCAGTCTTCAAAACACAACTGTAACAAGGCCTAAAACAATTAGATACGGACATGATCAGTCCAATACTTTTGTTACCAATAAACAGTATTGGAATGCAAACTACCAAGTCGCTTGGGGTGTCATGAATAATCACCTCGCGTGCTACCCCTGGTTTAAAACGTTATTGATTGGTTGGTTTCACTTTGTGGTGCTTTGAACTTGGCTAATGAGTTTTTCATAGAATTTTGTTGCAAAGCGATATTTCTCTTTAATTACAGAACAAAACCTTCACGGAAAAACTATGAATTACGAGACATTTTCTCGAGCGTTACGTACAGGAAAATGTACAGGAAATCACACACAATTATAGGCACATACATTGATTACATACAATCGTTTAAAACGTGTCAAAATTTTTTACAAAAAGTTGTTTGCTTTTAAGTGAGTCAATTTGACAATTTCTGCAGTCATTCTATTCGAATTGTATAATACTCTATTACAAGTGAAACAGCAGCAAGTTTTCTTCTAGAACAATGCTCTAAAACCTTTTTTACTTACGTCACACTTACAAACATTAAAAATTCGGCGGCACATCTCAACCTAATATGTAAGTAGAAATAAAGGGAACACAAAATCACTTTATTATTAACCCTATTTTAAGGAGATATTTGTGCTTGTTTGAATGGGTACAACGGTTGCGGAGCACTGTTCTAAACAAAGTTAGGATTAAAAACATCAAATAGGGAATTAAACTTTTGAACTGTAATTACAAGGCAATAGGCGAATTACACTGACTGTCCTTGGAGTGCTCTGCAGGACGGACAGTGGTGAATTGTGCGATAATTGCTATCCATAACAAATGGGATCCAGAAACACAGAAGCCCTCCGATTAGACACAACATACAAGCCCAGATCCAAGCGTCGGCCTTAAGACTGGTGCTAGTGGCGGTCACTACGTTCTGGTGACAGTTAAAGCATGTCACATTGACAGGTGAAGAACCGAACACAGGCCTAGCTTGCTGTTGGACCACGATCGTGCTTTGCATCACGGGTTGGGGTGCGGTGGTTTGAATTTGGGGCGACTGGGGGTAAGGCTGAGCCTGGACCGGGTACTGCTGGCTTTGGGGCGTTCCCTGTGGAGGGTGAGGCTGATTTTGGGGGGTTCCTTGCGGAGGGTACGCTTGATGTTGCGGTGTGTTTCCCTGGGAGTAGGCCGGCGGCGGCATCATGTTTGTCTTTTCCATGTTGTTTTTACTTCAAGCAACACTTATGTGAGGTTTAGCTAAAACTAGAAAATAGTAAAATAAGCGATGAAATGTATAAATACGCACATAGGAGTAAGACCTTGAGGACTAATAGATCGTTTGTGTTGCGTTTCAGAAAAAAATATAAGTTGTTTTTTTTACAAACTTGTGTTCGTAACACAAGACAACATATAATGCAGTCTCCCGCTGCTTACAAACATCCCGAAGTTTTTTCACTATAAATTGCTGTGGTGCCCTTCACCGTTTGTTACTGCGAAAGTGACATAAACTGTGCATAATTTATTTCCAATTCTTTAACACTTGTTCTACTGCGTTTTTTACAGACGTTGTATTCTATCAAACTGTCGTAATAACATCTATAGATATATGCGAAACGTTTTCTGACTTTGTGTACTACTGTGCATCAAACCGTTTCGGTGAATGCCATTACATCTACCGATCAAAGGAAACATCTATTTCTCTTTCTTGGTATTTGGTAGATCTAGATCTCCTCAAACAAAAGCGCACGTATTGATCCTCTCATGGGTACGCAATGAAGTGAGTTGCTCAGTTAGGTGGATGCGCTGTTTCCTATTGTCTATGAGTCGATGGTGTTTGTGTATTTACCTCTCCACGTTAGTAGACTCATATTGCTTTTGGTTTCCCGTTATATCAAAAGGTTGTGGCTTTAGTATGAAACGTGAGTGATAAATTGGTTTTGACATAGTTGCTTTTGTGGCTTTGTCTGATAAATTATGTTCTTACACTTGCATTTCAGCTTCGTAGGTGATAACGATTTCGTAGTTATTTCGATATCTTTATTGTAAGATACAAATTGTAACACCAAACGCCCTACCATGCAGCGCAGTATCACTACTTTTAAACCCATCCAAAAACTATGAACAAAAATGGTAAAAGTGATGTAAATTAAGCAAAAACAGTGATGCCTGCAAAATAAATGTGTTTTCCAGCGTTTGCATTTAGTACTGCTCAATCTGCTTGCATTACTTTTAAAAGTGACTAGGTTATTTCTGCGTGGTTTCCAGTGAGCGTGGTCCGTTTTCTAACAAAACAATCTGTTGTATTACTTGGGTATGTTTGTTATGGTAACCTTTATGCAAACTATACGTGGGTGACACGTACATACGGTACGCTAATGATTCGAAGGTCTCCTTGTTTGTTGACTCTATTGTGTCACTTTATTTACATAGGTTACTCAATTACTGACACACACTGCAGTTTTGCTACTTCATAAACCGTAAAAGGCGTTAACTGCGGAGGCAAAGGGGCAAATGTTTACTTCAAATTGCTGTAACGACTTCTTTGCGTATGTATAAATTGTTTTTAATGTTGTTGTCTTCTATAGATGCTGTTTGAGTCTAATGCACCCAGCCCAATGTTAAATTGTAATTGTGCAGTCATGTGGACAGCACTATGTTCAGTTTGTCCAAAACATTAGAATTGTATTTGCAAAATTTTAATGTCCCCTACCATCAACTATTTCCAACGTATGTGCGGTTGTAAAATCGGCAATTATTTTGGCGTATCCTGTACGTCAGGGGTGTCCAAAGTGCGGCCCGTGACGGCATTTCAAGTGACCCGCAGCTGTGTTTTCAAATTGTGTTGAACATGGCTCGCCAAAGTTTGGATTAGGCTTTTGGGTTGAAGCGACTTAATTGTGACTTAAAAAGTTTTCCATGGAACGTTCTTTTATCGACAAGAAGAACATGGTACTGACGCAACACAAATCTCGTGAGGCTGATAAGATTGTTGTGCAGCCATGTAATTGCGTACGAATTTTATGGGAAAAAGGTGGAAAAAACGATGGCCCGCGGGCGTCTTGATTTTAATGCCCCCCTAAGGTTAGTCTAGTGGGCAGCTGTTCGCCCTTACCTGCTGGATTCTTGTAATTATTGATACCTGTCGTGGGAAAACCTATCTTGCTTGTTTGTTTGGTTTGTTTGCATTACCACATGAATCGTTAATGAGCAAATGATTAAACGAATCTGTGATTAGTTGTGTTTAGATTGGCCAAAACAGTAAAAGTGGTGTAAGATAAGGTAAAAAGCTAAAGCCTACAAGATAACCTACTTTTTAGGTATAGTATTTTTTAGCGTTACCGTTGCATATTGGTTGCTGTGACTCAAACAGTGGTGAAGGATCAAAAAATTTAGTTAAATGAGTACTTGACCCAAAGACTACCGACGTTATTACTTCGTGCTGCGTTTGCTTGCTACACGCCTGGGTGTGTGGGCAACCTAAAGAACTCATTTAGAAACTTTAAAAGCCCAGCAACCACCACATGTTTTATAAAAAAGTTTTCATACCAGAACATTTTA
>QXVZ01026551.1:0-15069 GCA_008931825.1 Phallusia fumigata
CCTAACGAGCTTCATGCAGTCAACCATAGCACTTGTAACATCCACTACTTGTCACGCCTGAAGCGGGTTTCCTAACAAGCTTCACGCAGTCAACCATAGCGCTTGTAACATTCATGACTTGGCACGCCTAAAGCGGGTTTCCTAACGAGCTTTACGCAGTCAACCATAGTGCTTGTAACATTCATGACTTGGCACGCCTAAAGCGGGTTTCCTAACGAGCTTCATGCAGTCAACCATAGCGCTTGTAACATTCATGACTTGGCGCGCTTAAAGCGGGTTTCCTATCGTGCTTCACGCAATCAACTATAGCGCTTGTAACATTCATGACTTGGCACGCCTAAAGCGGGTTTCCTAACAAGCTTCATGCAGTCAACCATAGCGTTCGTAACATTCATGACTTGGCACGCCTAAAGCGGGTTTCCTAACGAGCTTCATGCAGTCAACCATAGCGCTTGTAACATTCACGATTTTGCACGCTTAAAGCGGGTTCAATGCAGTGTTGTGTGAGCAATAGCTGCGCGCCATCTAGCGGCCGATGTTGTTTACTGCGTATTTGGCACAGGGAGATAAGGGCAGCACAAAGTCTACTTTTTCGACCGTTAGGTGAACTCTGATCCTGGTTACAAAGTACAAGGATTGTTCACATGACAAACTTCCTTTAGTCAACCATAGGGCTTGCCACATGCATGACTTTGCACGCTTAAAGCGGGTTTTGCAACGAGCTTCGTGCAGTCAACCATAGCGTTTGTTGCAAGCACGACTTCGTAGGTGTAAAGCGGGTTAATCAACGAGCTTCGTGCGTTCAACCATATAGCGTTTGTCACATGCACGTGTTGCACACACAAAGCGGGTTAATCAACGAGCTTCGTGCAGTCAACCATAGCGTATGTTGCAAGCACGACTTCATGGGTATAAAGCGGGTTAACCAACGAGCTTCGTGCGTTCAACCATATAGCGTTTGTCACATGCACGCGTTGCACACACAAAGCGGGTTAACCAACGAGCTTCGTGCGTTCAACCGTATAGCGTTTGTTGCAAGCACGACTTCGTAGGTGTAAAGCGGGTTAATCAACGAGCTTCGTGCGCTCAACCATATAGCGTTTGTCACATGCACACGTTGCACACACAAAGCGGGTTAATCAACGAGTTTCGTGCAGTCAACCATAGCGTTTGTTGCAAGCACGACTTCGTAGGTGTAAAGAGGGTTAATCAACGAGTTTCGTGCGTTCAACCATATAGCGTTTGTCACATGCACGCGTTGCACACACAAAGCGGGTTAATCAACGAGCTTCGTGCGTTCAACCATATAGTATTTGTCAGATGCTCGCCTTGCACACACAAAGCGGGTTAACCAACGAGCTTCGTGCGTTCAACCGTATAGCATTGGGCGACAGTTACAACGGAATTTTTTCAAACAATTGCTGCAATTTTCGTCAAAAATTATGCAAACCAAAACCGTTTAGTTACAAGTTAATGGAATAGAATACAATCGTTTGGAATACAAGCTAAAAAGTTTGCTGCAAAAATCTCTGTTAAAACCCGCTTTAAAAGTGCATTTTATAAGGTGGTGTAGCGATGGTTCATTTTTCGAAATAGCGATAATTTTTCATCCAGTATTTTTCGTTTCAGGGGGGTAAATGGACCCACTGGGTTTATTATTGCCCCAGGGAAGGAGGGCCCCCATTCCAGCAGCTTCGTGTGGATTTTGAACACAGACCTAAAAGTAAGTCATAAATTATGGTTTTAAATGCCACGCGAGTGCCGTCTAGCGGTAGTGCAGTTTTCTTATTTTCTCTTTCAAAGTGCAAAATGTGCCTATGTCGAAGTGTTAATGACTTCGCGGGCCATGTTTTTGGCGTCATTGCTTTATGTTTCTGCGATTAGTAGGCCGTCAAAAATATTTGCAGTTAAATTGTCTAAACTTCGAAATACTTGGCGTTTTTGTCCATTCATAACGCATACGCATACCAAACACAATATTTGCCAAACCAACAAATAGATAAAGCCATCTGGTTTCGCTAGGTTGTAGCAATACAGCTCAAGTCTTTTTGCTCGGGGTACAAGTGGCTGAGGCTGGATTAGAACCCACAACCTTACAAGCACCAATACTTACCGATCAAATTTTAGCTCTATGAAACAAATTTTAGCCTCTAGTTAGGGTCGTTAGGGGGAAGGCCCCCTCGCCTGGTCCCACCAATGCCTCATATAGAATTGCAAGTTACAAAACAAAATTAAAGACTTATTTTATATCCTTAATCTGTACTAATTAGAATCCTTAGGATTCAATGATCAAGACACGTTCTTAAAATGTAGCTTAATTAACAATAAAACTGCCAGAGAGCTTGTGTATAGTGAATACATTGTATTGTAAACGCTTTGACAATCGCTGTTGTCATCATCGGTAAATAATGTTCATTAAATGTCTTACAATCTCAGTGGCTGTCATCCTTTTACTCTAATATTCTGCTTTGAACATTGCTGCTGACCACAGCCTTGCGGGCACAATGGTTTTGCGCTGACCAATCGATGATTTTTGGAACCTTACCTTTTTTTGTTTTCAGGGGAATCTAGCGAGAGGGTTAGTGAACCGGAATCTGACTTCCACGGTCATTGACTTTGTTTCCGCCCTCAGACGGCGCCTCGCAATTTATTCTTGAAACAAACAACGGTGCTGTTCATTTTTTCGCCTTTTCTTACCGCAAAGCGACGACCTGCACTGCTCTATGACGTCACTGCCATAGTGTGACGTCATAGCGCCGGGGCGATCCCGTTTTTAAGCTTGCCTGAAAAACAATTCGGCGACCGTGCACTGCTAGAAAATATCGATGTTTTTGTTGCTTTGTTACGTCATGGTAAGGTCTGTGACGTCATCGGGGTGTTTGTGACGTCGTTTTGTGCAATGTCAGTTTGAGAAAGCGACTTGCTCCCGTTTGTCTATATTTCGCCGTTCCGCTTTTCTCTTGATTTGGTCGCGAGTGTCCCCTTTTTTCTTTTACTCTTGTTCGAGTGACGNCAATGTCAGTTTGAGAAAGCGACTTGCTCCCGTTTGTCTATATTTCGCCGTTCCGCTTTTCTCTTGATTTGGTCGCGAGTGTCCCCCTTTTTTCTTTTTCTCTCGTTCGAGTGACGTATGTCACCTTTTTCCCTTTTCTCTCGTTTTTATACAGCGCAAAACCGATTTGGGTCAAATTTTTGTGCACTATTTCGTAGGAAACTTTTTGCTGCACTTTGTCACCCAAAATTTCGTAAACCGAAAATTACTATGTATGAGGCCAAAAGTCAACGGCTTTCCAGAGTATTACTCAATTTTTTTAGACTTAAAAAATCCCTAACCCTATTGTAATGTTTCTAAAATAACAACAAAATGGAACAACTAGTAAATGCAATCGGCGTTTTCAATGTTAAATATAAAAAAAAAACTTTTTTTTCGNGTTAATGGAATGGAATACAATCGTTTGGAATACAAGCTAAAAAGTTTAACGCATTGCTGAAAAAATCTCTTAAAACCCAATTTAAAAGTGCATTTTATGAAGTGGTGTAGCGATGGTTCATTTTTCGAAATAGCGATAATTTTTCACCCAGTATTTTTCGTTTCAGGGGGATAAATGGACCCACTGGGTTTATTATTGCCCCAGGGAAGGAGGGCCCCCATTCCAGCAGCTTCGTGTGGATTTTGAACACAGACCTAAAAGTAAGTCATAAATTATGGTTTTAAATGCCACGCGAGCGCTGTCTAGCGGTAGTGCAGTTTTCCTATTTTCTCTTGCAAGGTGCAAAATGTGCCTGTTTACAAACTATGTCGAAGTGTTAATGACTTCGCGGGCCATGTTTTTGGCGTCATTGCTTTATGTTTCTGCGATTAGTAGGCCGTCAAAAATATTTGCAGTTAAATTGTCTAAACTTCGAAATACTTGCCGTTTTTGACCATTCATAACGCATACACATACCAAACACAATATTTGCCAAACCAACAAATAGATAAAGCCATCGGGTTTCGCTAGGTTGTAGCAATACAGCTCAAGTCTTTTTGCTCAGGGCACAAGCGACTGATGCTGGATTAGAACCCACAACCTTACACGCACCAATACTTACCGATAAAATTTTAGCTCTATGAAAGAAATTTCAGCCTCTAGTTAGGGTGGTTAGCTTCTAAGGCCTCCTCGGCTGGTCCCACCAATGCCTCATATAGAATTGCAAGTTACAAAACAAAATTAAAGGCCAATTTTTTTAACTTTAAGAAACAACCTCATGCATTCTATTACATATCCTTAATCTGTACTAATTAGAATCCTTAGGATTCAATAATCAAGACACGGATTTAAAAAGTTGCTTAGTTAACAATAAAACTGCCAGAGAGCTTGTGTATAGTGAATACATTGTATTGTAAACGCTTTGACAATCGCTGTTGTCATCATAGGTGAATAATGTTCATTAAATGTCTTACAATCTCAGTGGCTGTCATCCTTTTACTTTAATATTCTGCTTTGAACATTGCTGCTGACCACAGCCTTGCGGGCACAACGGTTTTGCGCTGATCAATCGATGGTTTTTGGAACCTTAACTTTTTTTTGTTTTCAGGGGAACCTAGCGAGAGGTTTAGTGAACCGGAATCTGACTTCAACGGTTATCGACTTTGTTTCTGCCCTCAGACGGCGCCTCGCAATTTATTCTTGAAACAAACAACGGTGCTGTTCATTTTTTCGCCTTTTCTTACCGCAAAGCGACGACCTGCACTGCTCTATGACGTCACTGTCATAGTGTGACGTCATAGCGCCGGGGCGATCCCGTTTTTATGCTTGCCTGAAAAACAATTCGGCGACCGTGCACTGCTAGAAAATATCGATGTTTTTGTTGCTTTGTTACGTCATGGTAAGGTCTGTGACGTCATCGGGGTGTTTGTGACGTCGTTTTGTGCAATGTCAGTTTGAGAAAGCGACTTGCTCCCGTTTGTCTATATTTCGCCGTTCCGCTTTTCTCTTGATTTGGTCGCGAGTGTCCCCTTTTTTCTTTTACTCTTGTTCGAGTGACGTATGTCGCCTTTTTCCCTTTTCTCTCGTTTTTTATACAGCGCAAAACCGATTTGGGTCAAATTTTTGTGCACTATTTCGTAGGCAACTTTTTGCTGCACTTTGTCATCCAAAATTTCGTAAACCGATAATTACTATGTATAAGGCCAAAAGTCATTGGCTATTCCAGTGTATTACTCAATTTTTTTAGACTTAAAAAATCCCTAACCCTATTCTAATGTTTCTAAAATAACAACAAAATTGAACAACAAGTAAATGCAATCGGCGTTTTCAATGTTAAATATAAAAAAAAACTTTTTTTTCGAATCCCATTATCCGATATAAGCACCACTTTTGGATTCGGATAATTTCTGTAAGACCTAAACTTTAGAACAGTAAATTTTGAAAAGTTGGATTTGAAATCCTTAGTTTGAGAAATTTTAAAATTTCAAAAATTACCAAAAAATAGTATTTAAAATTATTTCCTTCATCTTTACCGTACCTTGTTGCAACCTCTGCTTAAATTTTTACCCAAAGATAATCCTTAGTCTATGTATTGTTTAATGAAGAAGACCTGTGGTTTTCAAAACCTTCTTTCCTATTGCCCATTTTTATTCACGCCAAATTTCCAATTCCCACAATTTCCTTAACTTTAATTTATCCACTTAGGTAGTTTTGCCGTTCTTGTTTAGCGGTTGTGTGGCCGCCACAATATAACATACTCAATATATAGAGTTTTTACGAGAAAAATAAACCGATATAAACAATCATCATGAAGTGACGTCATTTGGGTACTGGCTGGAGCGAACTACATTGATGTGGTGACGTCAGCAAAAATTTTAACCCTTTTTTATACTGTCGTTCGTATATTTTCGCGCTGACGATTTGTGCAAGTTTCCGATCAAGTAAACTGAATGGACTGACAACCAAAATCGTGTGACGTAGTGGTGGTCCCAATTATTCCCCAAAGTGCAACGGAATCTGTTTCTAAGGGCCGTTGGTAAACATACTTGTAAAAGTGTAAGACAAACTATTACAGTACCGTATTGCACTTTTAGGACAATGGCCGCGTAAAGTGTTAAGAAATTCCTGTCCCAACTGCGTCACAAGCATAAGATCTACACGTGTTTCTTTAAAAGAGATCGTCTGCAGTTAAACTTTTTTGATATTTTTGTGTTTTAATTTACAAAAAAAGTACAATTTGTGTAAATGTAACACATGTTAAATTAGTGTACTAACCTTTTGCACTGTAACATGCATAGCTTTTAAAGCTCAAAGCGTGTTTTCTTACGAGCTTCATTCAGTCAACCATAGCGCTTATTGAATGCACGGTTTTGTACGCATGAAGCGGGTTTCCTAACTAGCTTCGTGCAGCCAACCACAGCGCAGTTCTTGGTCTGTGGTAAGTCCTTCACTCTCAGGTTATGTAACTTAAGCGAGTAACTGTTGTTTGTTTTCTTGCAAACGTTTGAGCAACTATGACATTTTACTATTGTTAAACCAAATTTCCAAAATAAACTCCAAAACTTTTCCAAACTGAAAAAATTCGTATCGTTTAAAATTTGTAACATCCGGAATTTGATTTCGAAATTTCGAACTAACTTTACAGCCACTTAACAAATAAGTGCGAACCGTTGTGGATTTAAGCCATACCGCGTCCAAGGCTGAACACTTTTTAGATATTTTCTCGAATCTGAAGCTTAAGTCAAGTAAAATTTTATTTGCATTGTCACTTCATCAAATCTGCCATTGTTGAAAGTTTCGAAAACCAGCAAGGACATCGAAAAAACCATGGGTTATCGAGTCAAGTCTACTGTTATTTGAATGATGGTTGAAGCACAACCTGACGGGGTACAGCCGGTTGCATAAAACGGTGGTCAAACCTGCAGGTGCTGCTGGCCAAATGAATCCCTAAACCTCAAAAAAGCAGACCATAGCCTTGGTGTAGAACGGCCGCCCGTCTTGTGTTGTATCATTTGACACCAAAAGCGTTTGGTTATGCAAATAACAAGCACTATGCCCCTAACTTTGCTGCTCCTGTGGCCTCCAGCAAACTTCGCATGCCCCTCGTATTCAAAAACCATATCCTGTTAAAGTGCCTCCGCGCATTTCTGGATCCACATACTGGGTTTAGCAGAAGGTCAGTGGATTCCAGTGTATTTGTAATTGTATAGACAGGATAAGGGAATTCGTGAATATAATTAGCGTTTGCGCTATAAAAGGGATTCAACAGCATTATTGCGTCGAAGTTTTAAAACTGTAGCTAGGCGTTGCGTTTTAAAGGAAAAAACTAGCTCAAGTGAAAGTTGCTCATAAAGAACAAATATGTTTGTGAAAGTTTTTGTAGACACATATCAACAGTTCGCGTTCTAGGTCAATAAAGCCTGTAAGTTGTAATAATAACTTTTCATAATCTTAGTACAGTGGTTCGTAACCTTTTAGTTCCAGCGGTCCCTTTTGCCGACAAAGTATAGTCGTGGACCTCCTGAATACGCTTTGTAGTCCCCAGGGGTCTGCAGAACCCCGGTTGAAAACCTCAGTAGCCGTCGACCACAAGTAACTTAAAATAAAAAAGAAACAAAAATATTATTGACAGCTGCTAGGTAGAAATGCCAGATATATAAAACAAACTAAGCTCTCATTTTAACAGTTCCTACATAGAAATCGTAGCTATGCTGTGGATGTTGTTTCTATTGTTCGCCGTCGGATGCGTGGAAGGTGAATGTCCGGGTGAGGATCTCAGTCTCGCTCCTCGACCTTACATAAGTAAGTTTCCTTGGCATCTGTAGTAAAAAATAAATCTTCAGGTTTTCATAGGCCACTAAAAATAATGAAAGCTTTGTTTTTCACAACACTGTTGCACACTATTTCCTCACTAATTTTGTACATTCTAAGCTTCTTACGATAGTCGTAATTCTGTAGACACACCATCGCAAAAAAGTAGAATGTCGTACAAAAGCTTTCATGGCAAATCTATCCATAGTCCAGGGCACCCCCTTAGGATGCTGAATCATTGGGTCAATTATATAGATACTTCGTTAAATCTATAACTTCTAAACAGAAATTGTTTGTTATTTAACCATGAGAATAATAACCACTTTTCGGAAAATACGGAACGGCGTACGTGAGCTGGTTGGTAATTTCAAAGTGATACCTATATAACACAAAGGGTAAAGAACCACTGGGTTATAGTTTGTGTCGCAAACTGCTTGTCTTGTTTGTTAATGAAATGTGTATGTATAGCTTCAAAACATTGGTATCATCTGCACCTTTTTGAATAGAATCTTAGATGACTGACTTTGATTCGGTATAACGGCTCTTGCAGACATGGAATAATATACACAGGAGTATCTTTTAAACACTTTTTCACTAACCACTTCTTCCACCCTTTTCTGCACTAAAATGTATTTTTGTCCTCATGTTTGAGTAAAACATTGTGCTTCTTGAGCCAACATTTAAAAAACTGACAACAAAGTAAAACAATACCAACACAAAAATCATTTTGGCAAAGAAATTTTACCATAGTAATAAGCTTGTTTTGATCATCAATCTTTTAACAGCACATAGGGGTCAATATTTATGGGTAATATTTTTTGATTTCTTTTGCAAGTTTGACTTTATTTCGCTTACAATTTTGTCTGCAAACTTACCCGCAGAACCAGACAATCTCCCGGTGTGCGAGAAACCGTACCGTGGTCCCAACTGCACCTGTCCTTCTTCAATGTTCGAATGTGCGTGTCACAAGTTTGGTGCTTGTGGGAACAAACCAGGATGTGTATTAAAGTGGTTGGTAAACAACGGGATGAACAAGTGTGCAGATCAGAGTGACGATTTGGCTGACACTTGCCCCGAATACAGATTTCAGTGTGACTGCTTCAATACTACTTGTAAAGGTAAATATGGGTGTGTGGTACAGAGGTGCGATGGTGAGATAGATTGTCCAGATGGAAGTGATGAAGTAAACTGCTCTTGTCCGGCTGATAAAGTCGAATGTGCTTGTTACAAAAACCAGAACTGCACGTCGCAACCAGGCTGCGTCAAAAAAGACAAGCGGTGCGATGGATGGAACGACTGTGAAGATTGGAGTGACGAAGAAAATTGTACCTATCCAGTTGATAAGTTTGCGTGTGCATGCATACAAACCAAAAACTGCTTTTTGAACAGAGGTTTGCTCAGCAAAAATGAACGATGTGATGGACTCAATTGGTGTTTCGATTGGAGTGATGAAATTGACTGCACTTGTCCCACTGACAAGTTTAAATGCGATTGTTATGAAACACAAAACTGCACATCAGGCTACGGTTGCATCTACAAAGATTTTCATTGTGATGGAATAAATCACTGTGGAGATTGGAATGATGAAGTTAATTGCAGTTGTCCAGCTCATAAGTTTGAATGCCCTTGTTACAAAACAAAGAACTGCACAACTTGGTTGGGTTGTATCAGCAAAGACTGGCAATGTAATGGAAGGAATGACTGTGGAGATTGGAGTGATGAAGTTAATTGCACTTGTCCAGCTAATAAGTTTGAATGCGATAGTTACAAAACAAAGAACTGTACAACTGGCAATAGCTGCATTGACAGAGACTTGAAATGTAATGGAAGGAACGATTGTGGTGATTGGAGTGATGAAGTTAATTGCACTTGTCCAGCTGATAAGTTCTCATGCCACTGTGTTGAAAATATTAAATGCTCCGCAAATGAAGAAAATTGCATCAAGCGAACTTTGCTGTGTGATGGAAATCGTGATTGTTTTGACGGTAGTGACGAGTCACATTACATAGTCTCAAACTTTGCATGTCAATCTTGCACAATGTTTGCCACAACTTGTAAGAATGAAAAACTTGCCAGGTATCTTGTGCATTCCACGGTTCCTGCAAAGTGCAAAACAGTAATCCAACCATCATGTGCAAATGACATTAATGATTGCACAGTTGATAACGTCATTTGCGTTTCTGCATCATGTGAAGGAACCCAAGACTTTTGTTTGGATATATTTGTTTGTGAAAATCACCAAGTTCAGAGTAATGTCGATTTCTGTAATTCCGTTAGTAGTTGCAGTGACAATAGCGACGAAATCAAGTCTGGATTAGGATTTAAGTGCTCTGGATTATCGAGACAAGGTGTTTGTGTTTTGCCCCAAGCCAACGTCTACGATTCAGTGGCTCAATGTTCTGATAAATCTGATCTTTGTTTCGTCAACGGACAGTTCAGATGTTTTCAGTGCTTAGATAAGAAGTTGATCGTATCACCCAAGCAAGTTTGTGACGGTATAGTGGATTGTTTTGATGTGTCAGATGAATGTTTATGTCCAAATCAAAGTCTCTGTGACGAAATAAGCGATGAGTGTTCCACCAATCAAACGCAGTGCTACAATAGCTTTCTGTGTTTGAACCAAAACGGGAATACGTGCAATACAAGCATGCATTTGGTTCATCAAGACAACATGAATGTATTAAAGTTTTTAAATAACACTGAACCGTCTAGGTGTTTGCTAGAAAATGTTGAGGTCCTAGGACTTGACGAAATATTAAAGTGTATAGGAAGCGATAACATAGTGTTAATACGTCAGTTAAGGTACTTTTTGGATAGAAGAAATGACGCCAGAGAGTTGTTGAAAATGATATGTGATGGAACAACATCCGACAGGATGGGGCTAATTGGTGAAATGCACTGTCCGAATATGTTTTATTGTTTTTCAAACCAAGAAATCAACATCAAACCTGCTCAGGTATGCGACGGAATAGTCGATTGTGACGACAGCTCGGACGAATTTTTAGAACTTTGTCACGAAACCCGGTATTATTGCAACACAAAAGGAAAAATTTCGATTGATAAAAGGACTGATTGTGACGGTAATATCGATTGTGACGATGAATCTGATGAAAGCAGATGCCGTTGTGAAAACAAACGGTTTTATTGCACAAATAAACAACCTTTGTCGGTTGAATGGAAACTGGTGCAAAATGGAATGCAGGATTGCTTGGACGGAAGTGACGAATGTGTAAACTTGGCTGGGGACGNATTGTTTTGTACCATATATCTGTATCTTACATTTACATGGATTTGTTTGTGTTACAAAAAGATTGTGACAAATCAACTTATTTCTTTCGTTTAGGCTTTCTTAGTTGCTAGAACCCAGGCGAACATAGCTTGGATGGCTAACCGGTGTTAGAAATTTAAACTATACCAGAAGTAGTTTTAACAACAATCATGTCAAGTGGAAACATTGTCAGTTTACTTGGTTTCGTAGGGTCGTTAGTTTTGGGACCGCCTTTTAACTAAAGCTGTTGGGCTATTGGATGACTTTTTATCAAAAAGAAATGGGGCTACGGACGGCGTGCACATAGCATGCAACATAAAAGGGCATTTCTAACAAATTTGCACTGTGAGGAAAAACGAGGTTACGGGGTATGTGAAAAGGTACAAGGACGTGCATAAATTATGTCAGTGATAGGAGTTGGTTTGGGAACTATTGGATGTTAGGAGTGCTATTCAGCCCAATGGAACCCTATGAGTGATTTGGCAAGTAATAAAACCCTAAAAATACTGGTAATAAGTTATGCTACAACACAATGTTCATGCTAACCACTAATGTATTTGGCAGACACTTTGAGAAAATTGCCACTTGATGAAATACCTGGACATTAAGTAATATTACACATGTGCAACGTGTGCCAAAACACAAAGGCATTACCTTCATTAGTGGTGTAGTCCGTTCAGACATATACATTAAGTTTAACCAGTTACATTTCCACAATACAAAACGACTAAGTCTTATCTTCACCACTTCTGAAGCGGAGATTTCCGATTTTAAGAGTCTGTAAAAAGAAATAAAAAGTATTAAATCATGTGCATTACGGTGAACCTTACGTTTTGTAGACATCGGTATAAATCTTTCTCGTTTGAATTTTTAAATCAAAGGGTTTCGCGGAACCCACGGTGAAGAGCCCAAATGTAAGGTTAATATGAAGGTCAGGTTGAACAAAGTGAGAATACGGGACTATGCTTTNGGAGTGCTATTCAGCCCAATGGAACCCTATGTGGTGTAGTCCGTTCAGACATATACATTAAGTTTAACAAGTTACATTTCCACAATACAAAACGACTAAGTCTTATCTTCACCACGTCTGAAGCGGAAATTTTCCGATTTTAAGAGTCTGTAAAAAGAAATAAAAAGTATTAAATCATGTGCATTACGGTGAACCTTACGTTTTGTAGACATTGGTGTAAATCTGTCTTGTTTAAATTCATAAATCAAACCTTGACAAACCCCTGTGAGTGCCCGAACACTAGAGTTTCGCGGAACCCACGATAAAGAGCCCCAATGTTAGGTGAATATGAAGGTCAGTTTGAACAAAGTGAGAATTCGGGAATATGCTATTCGGTCATTGGTGATGTTGATTTGAATGCGGCTAGCAAGACATGCACAGGAAAAAGTAGAGACCATGGCAGGTAGTATGATACCAAATACTTAATATTTTATACATCGTAACTTGACACAACACAGTAATAAAAGAGATAGAAAATTTCGGACTATTTCGAAGCTAAACTGATGCTATCCACGGATCAATGGAATTTGGCTTATTCTTGCTGTTCACCAAGTTTCATCGTTGATGTTTTATTGTTTCTGTTACTAATGATTTATTGTAGAAATCTCAAGCAATCTGTTTCACTTTTTGGTAATCCTAAATACCATTATACACCACTCCGGTTGTGTCGTATTGGCATCAAACCAATTTAACTTACCAAATTAAATGCAAAGAGTCAAAAAGTTTCCGTCTATATCAAGTATCTGCTTTCGCTCCTGCACCAAACAATAGTATATGCCATGAGTCATTGCGTCTATTCTGCGGCGGGAAAGAACAATTGTGTTCCAAAGGCGACTTTCTGCCTTTCAAGAGCGTAGTTTCCTGTTAAGATCACGATCATTCTTCCCTTCTTCGCCTGTGCAAAAGAAATGAGGAAGCACCCTGTACAAATAGCTGATCGTATGCAGTTTTTGACAAGTATTGATAAGTTCTTGCACCAAATCAAAGTTTTTGATTAGATGTTAGCCGTAGTGTTATACAGATTGACATTTCGGCGTGGTTTTCGCTTTATATTCAAGCTTGATTGTTTTAAGGTTAATACCGTTATCAGCCTATTTCAGGCGCTTTTAAGTAACATTGATCGCAGTGGTTCTTTAAGTGTGCCCTTTGATAGCTATTTCATGGCTTTCAAGAGTTAGTACCTTAGTTTAACACATCATTTTGAAACCATTTTATAGTTTTTATTTTTAGTTTTTACTTTTATTTGTTTTTCATTGGGTGAAATCAAGTGTTATTTCGTAATTTGTTGAGATACTGCCTGACTTACGGTATTATTTTCAAATAATTTAAGTTTTAAATTCGCAGCTGCTGTATAGAAATCGTAGTTATGCTACGGATAATATTTCTATTGTTTGTGGTCGGATGCGTGAAAGGTGAATGTCCGGGAGAGGATCTCAGTCTCGCCCCTCGACCTTATACAAGTAAGTAGGTGTAGTGCGGTATTGAACTTATATTGCTGGGATCACGAAGATTAAAAATAATAACTCATTGCCTTCACATGACTAAATTTGGCACTGAACCTCTATATGTCAAACTCAAACCTTATTATTTGAAACTAGTCACAAACAAATCATGCGGTTAAAGCAGAAACGCAATTGATCTGAACAGCCGTTGTCCCTTAATAACTAAATAGCTGAGAACCATTAAATACAAATAGGTGGAAGTACTAGAAATACATATGAGGTGAAGAGCCACAGTTCCACAAGGCCTGTTTACATTGTACTGAGTCGCGTATAACTTGCCTTACTTTTGAAACCTTACACACAACAACGTTTACACTGGGACTTTCAGCGTGTTGTAGATCTTTCCATACACACAACACGATTGAATTTCTTATTGAACAAGACTAAAAGCACGTACTTGTGACATCTTCACATAATTTTGAGCTAACAGTTCATCCAAATTTGAAGACCTAACAGTACATCCAAATTTTCAGACCTAACAGATCATCAAAATTTTCAGACCTAACAGTACATCCAAATTTGTATAGCTAACAGTACATCCAAATTTGTATAGCTAACAATACATCCAAATTTGTAGAGCTAACAGTACATCCAAATTTGTAGACCTAACAATACATCCAAATTTGTAGAGCTAAGAATACATCCAAATTTGTATAGCTAAGAATACATCCAAATTTGTAGAGCTAACAATACATCCAAATTTGTATAGCTAACAGTACATCCAAATTTGTATAGCTAAGAATACATCCAAAATTGTAGACCTAACAATACATCCAAATTTGTGTAGCTAACAGTACATACAACTTTGTAGACCTAACAATACATCCAAATTTGTAGAGCTAACAATACATCCAAATTTGTATAGCTAAGAATACATCCAAATCTGTAGAGCTAACAATACATCCAAATTTGTAGAGCTAACAGTACATACAACTTTGTAGACCTAACAATACATCCAAATTTGTAGACCTAACAATACATCCAAATTTGTATAGCTAAGAATACATCCAAATTTGTAGAGCTAACAATACATCCAAATTTGTAGAGCTAACAGTACATCCAAATTTGCAGACCTAAAGGAACATCTAAATTTGTACAGCTAACAGTACATCCAAATTTGTGGAGCTAACAATACATCCAAATTTGTATAGCTAAGAATACATCCAAATTTGTAGAGCTAACAGTACATCCAAATTTATAGAGCTAACAGTACATCCAAATTTGTGGAGCTAACAGTATATCCAAATTTGTGGAGCTAACAGTACATCCAAATTTATAGAGCTAACAGTATATCCAAATTTGCAGAGCTAAGAATACATCCAAATTTGTAGAGCTAACAGTACATCCAAATTTATAAAGCTAACAGTACATCCAAATTTGTACAGCTAACAGTATATCCAAATTTGTAGTGCTAACACTACATCCAAATCTGTAGAGCTAACAATACATCCAAATTTGTAGAGCTAACAGTACATCCAAATTTGTGGAGCTAACTGTACATCCAAATTT
>QXVZ01026554.1:0-20808 GCA_008931825.1 Phallusia fumigata
AGGTTGGATCGGAATCGCCAGAGAAACTGTAAGTTATTTTGGCGAATTGTTTTAGGTTGAATCAACTAAAACCTTTACTTTCGTGTTTTGACCTCGTCAGTGGCAATCTGAAGCAGCAGAATACGTTGATGGTGGAGGAAGTCCAACTTCTTATGGAACAACTAGAAATGATGCAGAAACAAGCAAAGGATATGCACGTAAAGCACGTTGACGAAGGCAGGTTATGTTTGCTGCAATCGTGGCGTTTTAAACATAAAATTTTAATTTTATATTAGCTTTGTATAAATTCACGACATTTAAAATCTAAATATGTGATAATGCTTTAATGTTAAAAACAAAGGTTGGAAGTTTTAAATTTTTTACAGAAAGAAGAAAAATTTAAACCGAAATTATTCAAAAAATTTTCACCCAAAATACGAAAAGTGCAGTAAAGAACCGATATCTTACCTTCAAAGCAAATGTACTCAACTAGTACCTTACCGTTTTAACTAAAACAAACAATTTTCGCTGCAAAATTTTTCATCCATACTTTTCTTTTACCAAACAGTGGCAAGACTTTCAAAGCGCCTCGCCTTTACCGATGCAGAACTGGAACAAGCCGAAAAAGACCGAAAGTCGCTCAAAGACGAGCTGACGAATTTGCAGGAAAATTTCGACAAACTGAAAATCGAAAGTTGTGAGAAAATCCCGGCCCGAGATCACGTGGCCGCGTTGACCCGATGCAAAAGGTAAGCATTTAAAATCACTGGTTTTCCACCTTTTTTAGTTCGTCACCGCCATATTCANAATCCCGGCCCGAGATCACGTGGCCGCGTTGACCCGATGCAAAAGGTAAGCATTTAAAATCACTGGTTTTCCACCTTTTTTAGTTCGTCACCGCCATATTCAAAATCTTAAGTTTGTAAGGGGCCACGTGATGTAGTTTTTGTCAAACAATAACATCCCAGGAGATAACATCTGAACAAACTTACCGTCATTGCGTGAACGATTTAAACTGTTCGCATATGGCTGTTGTTGCATGAAAACATTAAAAAAAGAATAATGCAAGAAAACTTAGCGTTCATGACTTAAGAACGTTACCAAATTTGAACTTTGTTTCTTACAGGGAAGTTGAAGACCTCAATGAGCAACACATTAAGGAACTCAAAGAAATGCTTATTAAGCTGAAGGTAACAAAATGTCACAACATCTTATTTAATTTAAGTGCAGGTATCAGTTTTACGTAACTTTGTGACGTGTAACCTGGGCGTAAGTATTAAAATGAAAAAAAATTCAACTCTTTCACTCGTTACTAGGAAGCACATAAGGAGAAGAGCGAGCTGTCCCTGAGAGGAGCTGAGCAAACAGCTGAGATTAAAAAGATGGAAGGAGAATTGGATGCACAGAAAGCGGGGAGAATGTAAGTAGTTTCAAATAAACCCAGAAGTTTCGGACCCAATTTTAGGCAGGATAGGCTGCAAAAAATATAAACGTTTTAACCTTAATTGTGTTTTCGAGTCTTTTTCAACGTTATTAATTATACGAAAAACGTTTAATTTTGCACTTGATGTAGATCAGTGGTTCACAAACTTTTGAAAATTATTTGCATAAGGGTCCCCTTGCAATTTTTTGGACGACAGACCACCACGAACTAGAACTAACTTCACTCGATTACAAGTCAGCAATGCCTTGTTAGTGCCACAATCACGTCAATTATTTCTTGTGATATATCACAAAGCAGTATTGCGCGGTGGTGCCACAAAGGACGCTATTAACGCTACACAAGATAAGCAGAAAAGAATATTTCAGTAATCACGCGATATACAATCGACTGGGAGAGACTGAAGAGGTTTTGTGGTCCTCCTAAAATCGCTTTACGTACCGCAAGGGACCGTAAACCCCACGAACTACTAATATACAGTGTCTGATTGTCAGGAAAACAATTTTAGATCCTTTTAAGGGCTAGTGTCAACACTCTACGAGAACCCGTCTGCCAAAACTTGACGTTCAAACTTCAAACTGTTTTTATCCGAAACTCCTCGCAGGAAGCTGAATGCCGAGATCGAGCAACTTCGCGCTGGTCTCGAAGCAGCCGAGCGCCGTGAGATGGAATGTCAGCTTCATCTTGCAAACGTCATCAGGGTGGCCGAGCGGGCCAGTTGCGAAAGGGCCACGATCGCTTCCGTGGCCGAACGCGAACAAAAGTCGGCGCACCGAGCTCTGCGCCAATCGATGAGGGAAAAATGGGAACTTGGTAAAATGGAGCAAACACTTAAGGTTGGGATGTTTACTGNAAATTCCTTCCGCCTATTGGATGCTTTTGTAATGCCCACTTATACCCTTTTAGCATTTTCTGTCTCTCACTGTAGTTACCTGCCGACAATTTAACATTATCGTTTCGGCCAAGATCTGGAGTCACCGACTACAGATCACTGTATCCGCCGCTGTGTCAAGATAAAACGCTTAGCATGTCTCGTTTCTTTTTTCTACCGCGCCTGAGATTATGTGCTATTTTCTTAAGACCTGTGACTCGCCGTAAAGTTACTGTATAGTCTTCGTTTGTACTATCACTGTACAATGCGTAGGCAAGCTTACGATATAGGTAATTTTCGACTGTTTATTGCGCCGCTGTGGGTTCTGAAAAAGTACTTTCCACTCATTTTAGCACGTCACGTGATTTTACGCATCATTGCACATATTTTGCACCGCGCCCCGTTAATGCAATCATCGATGTTTTTATGTTCGTTCTCGTTTTGTACTGTCATCGATAATTTTGTAACGCAAACAGTTTCATTTTACTTCATTGAGCAGCCAAAGCTATTGCTTCGGCAAAAAGTTTGCCACCACCGCCAAAAAAAATCTTGGTTTAAAGCAGTGACAACCTTGCTATCCAGTTTCTATATTCGTGGTAAAAATCTCCCCAAAACGATTCCTTATCGATTTTGCCAATCCACAAAAAACTTTTCTGCACTGAGCAATATGTGAAACTCTTTTAATGTCAAGTTGTGAATCCACACATCAACAACGTCACTAATTTATCGCGTATGTCATGTCTCGTTACAGTCCTGTGCCCGTTTCTGTGTCACTCAAGACCAAATCGTTACTGCGTTTTTTCGCCTAAAAACCTGTCGCTTCAAAGAGATTTTTGTACTCGCCGTTCCGCGTACTTTTACGGTTCCTATACACGTACGATAAGCACCAAAAAATCCGAACCACCAACGTACAACTTTTTTATCCTGCGGCAAAGCCGTCCTGAACGAATTTCACTGTAAAACTTACTGAAACAGATTTCGTCAAAAGAGTTGGTCAAATGCTTACTGTTCTCATATAATGCAGTACGTGTCACTGTACGATTTTCTATCGTCTTCATATTGTGTAGTTAAATAAATCCATCCTGCTTGCATGATTCGAGTAAAAATAAGACAAAAATAGCTGAGGTATATTCAGAGTTTACCAGGAGGGCAAAACGTTATTTTTGAGGTTGTTAAACAATTCGGAGATCCTAAGTGTGATAATAAATTCCTGAAAAAAAGACCCTCCCACGAGATCACGCGCTTGCGTGGTATAAGCCTTGTTTTTCAGTCGATTTCAAACTTTTTAAAATAATTTACATAACGGTCCCAACTTAATAACATGCGATCCCATTAAAAATTAACAAAAATTCAATTCACTCGATTAAAATTCAGCAATGATTTGTGTATGCCACGTTTGCGTCCATTGTTACTTGTCATATTACAAAGCAGCATTGCACGGCGGTGCCATACCGGCGCAATCAAAGCTGCACATGAACAATACATTCAGAATGTATCTGTATTTCCGCTATAAATCATAGACAAAGAGAACTAAATACCTATCACGAACCTAAAATCAATTTACGGATCTCTAGGGGTCCGCGGACCTCTCTTTTAGAACCACTGTCTTACACAGTTACAGAGCTTCTAAGATGATACACATTACAACGTAACCAAAATGTACAACATTGCACCTAAACATTTCTAGGCTGCCCCAAATCGGAGTCAAAAAACTTTGCTTCGGGCGGAAACTCGAAAATCATGTTGTAAAAAATAAAACGTCAGTTCTCAATTAAATCGCATTTGACACGGAAGCCCCTCTTCCGCTCGTCGAGGTCAATCAACTTCGGATCGGAACCTTCTCGAATCACGTTCACCACTTTTGCTCCCCTGCGCAGGAAAACTGTCTGTACTGTACGCTAGAAGTCTTTTCTACCACTGCCAAACTGAGCGCCTTGTCTGGCACCTACCCCGGCATTGCGTTTGTATTCAGTTCCTGCCTGCCCTTACCCTCTGTTATAACTTTGTACTACATCGTCTTAACTTATACTATACATGCAATTTTCTACTATCTTTGAAAACAAAAATTGCCTGATAATAATAACCCAATCATGTTTTTACCATTCATGAAGTTAGGTTTTAAAAGCATTTTAGGTGGTTTGGTATCAATATTTAAATTGGGTGGTGTAAGAGACGTGATTGTCTATACCCACAAAATAAGAGACAACAACAGAGTATGTTCGAAATAACGCAGAACGACCAGGTGTTTCACTGGGTGAAATAAAAAGTGCGGAGGTAAAAGGTAAATTCGGCGTACCTGGTCCACACGTTCATCATCAACTGTTCGTCATCTTCACTTTCTGGGCTTCCGAAGCGATCCACGAGTCTCCTCCGGGGAGGAAGGATCAACTTCAGGCCGTTCTCCAGGGTGAAGTGGAGAGTAGGAGGATCGCTGTCTGTTATNCTCAACTTTTCGCTGGAATTGAGACCAGGTTTCAGGGAAGATTGAATCGTTGTACAGATTTTTTGTCGCAGCGACGAGGCTGGTGACGTCATCTTTGCGTAGTTCGTCGAACTCGTAGAACACGCGTCGCAAAGCTTCCAACTGCGAGCATGGGACAAATTTAACCTATTTTGCAACGCCAGAAGGACAACCGCGAAGCGACTGGTGAATCTACCAGATAATAAAAACGTGAATTTTTCCACATTTTTTGCGAGTAGATTCTAACTCACTGTTCTTTTTATTTGAGTGGGACGCCGTAGAATAGGCCTGAAGGTTTAACGCAACATATATTGTTTATTTCCATCAATGAACTAACTTGCTGTCCTGATGGTGTGTATCCTTTTCACGCATTGTATAACATCAACAAAGATCATAAAAGAACTTTATCTTACTTCTTTGGTCATCTCAACAGAAGTGAACTTGAAGTACGACAAACGCATCTTTTCGATCCGCCTCCAAAGGTCTAAAACCCGCGGAGTTGCCGTCACCGATTCACCGCCGACGTCGCCCTGACCGGCCCGGTCTACGTCACGTCCCAGGTACTTCCGAAACGGAAAGCCGGCTGGCTCGTCGGACGCTAAAACTTCTGAAAACTCAAGGCCTTGTTCCACTCTCCGCAAATACTCGTCCTTTACAGCTGTACAGTGTTCGGAGCCAATTGAGCCGGATGCTTTGTCATCAAATTGTGACGTAGCTGATGCAGAGGTACACGAGGTGTCGTAATCACTTGCTGAAACAAAAATGACAAAGGGTTGTCGGTATCTTCCGTAATTTCAAGAAATATTTTGGTACGTATAACGTATACAAACTCTATGTGACAAGTGTCAGATGAATTCATCTTCTACTTTATCATTAGATAGTAAACTGTGTAAGTGTTTGCTGGTCGTGTGGTTAGCGCAACTGTTCTGTGTTCGTAAGGTTGCAGGTTTAAAATCTGTCTCGGTGACTTGTCAAGAAACTTAACTGCTCCAACCCAGTGGAACCCGATGGGTTGACCCAAATCGAAGTCAGCAACTTCAAAAATTCGAAAATATCAAATAAAATATGACCCAACGGAACTGAAATAAGCCAGATATCTCGACTGTGGACTCATTGCGAGCACAACGAATTTAAGCGTTGCTCCTCCCCCGAGGATAAAAATGAAACAAAAAAAACAAGTCCGATGAGGCAAAAATTATCTTCTGATGCTTAAACCCTGAACGTTAAAAGACACATTTCTGTTTTGTTTTTCAAAATTGTACGAAATTTGTACATTTAATATTTACCAATCGATCATCAGTTTTCCGCAAGCAATTATTAGGTTTAATTAATAGGTTTAGAAATTAGTTCTTGGATGTTACCTGGGTCAGAGCTCGTAACATCTTCGGATACAATGGAAACGGCAGTTTGGGACGGTAGGCATGGCAACGAGCACGATGATGCTTTTGATTGGTCTGGGACCTGCCAAATTTGATGTTTTAGTGAGAGACATGAATAGGCAGCACATTGAAGGGTGTAAAAAAGTGGCGTAGACAAGGAATTCGAAATATTGTACTACCTGTTTTTGGCGGAAAGAAAGTAGACTTGGAAATTCGTTAATGTGTTTAAATGTTTAGGTCTCAACTGAGGAAATTTTGTGAAAAAAATGTTAAAATATCATTCCAAAGCCAATGCTAATAACTGTAGTAATGAATATTAGAGCCTTAAAAGTTTTATCAATTGAATGACCAAAGTTTTTGACCTTAACTGATACACTTCTAAATATAGTATTCACAAACTAAATTTCCGATGGGGAATATGGCTTTGAATATCAGTTAAAGGGATGCTTGGAACAGAAAGGTTGAAAACCACTGGTTTAGTTTTTGCAACTTTAAACCCAATACATAACTTACCAACAACTCCATATCACTTGAAATTATGTTTACTCACAATTGGCTCAACACTGCCCACTCGCGAGCGCTTCTGCGGGGATCTTCTCGGGCTCGGCATGGCAACCTCGCTCTTGCTCCTCCTCGCAGGATCCCGGGATTCGGGAAAGACGTTGGATGCGGTGTGATGCTGGATGACATTGCTGGGGGACATTGACTTCTGGTGGAAACGAGCCAACAGATCCTCCTCTATAGCATCATTAAACTGGATGAGACTCTTCGCTTCTCCCGTGCCACAGCCGTCCGTCGGCGTCACGTCCAGAATGTCCATGTCGGATTGCGTCATTTCCACGTTCCACAGTTGCACGTCAGTGGAACGTCGTCCTGTGACGTCAGACCTATCTGAGCTGTATTCGGTCGNCTCTTCCTGTCTGTATCTAAAGTTTGAGAATCGGCGGTTAAAATTGCTTTCCAAACTCATTTGGGGTGACTGTTCTTTGCCAGTGTCTGTTTTCTGAAAACCAGGGTCGCAAGATCGGAATCAGAGTCGGATTCGTAGGAAGTCGGGAGTATTGGATCGGATACCTCAAGTCCAATTAAATCTTTGTAGCCGATTTTCATTATTAAGCAATGCTGTTAAATTTTGTTTTTTTAAAGAGAAGTTTTGGGAAGCGTTGGCATTACTTTTAAGCCATTTTTATCGACCATTTTGTCAAAAAGTCGAAGTTTTCAGCCTGTTAATAAATCGGAACGACGGCCTTAAGTACTAAGACTCCTAAGAACCGGAGTCGGTGTCCGAGTAATACCAGGAGTCGGAGTCGGGAGTCGGACCTTATACCTCCAACTCCGCAACCCTGGTGAAAACCCGACAGTACAAAAATAGAGCTAAAACAATAGGTAAATCACCCTAAAACAACACATAATGCGTAATGATATAGCGTAATGTATTTGTTTGCGTATCATACAAAGCTTAAAACGACTTACATCTTCCAAAAATACAGAAGAACTGGAAACACTGACAACACCGCTTCATGAAAAATTCCCCGGTCCAGGCAACCCTTTTGAACGTTCATGGTAATAGCCGAAGCTATTTCTTTGTCTATGTTAACCTGTGTGAAAATCAAGTACAAAACTTATGTACCAGTATAGACAGTCTAATCAATTGTAAAAAACATGACACCTTGTGCCCTTAAACAACAACATAATTTTTTACCTTTCGTTTCAGACAGCCGAATGGTTTTTTCAACCGCTGTTTTCGATATCAACAAAAACCAAGCAATCAAGTTTCCAACTTCAACTATTTATACTTGTTATCGATCAAGCTACTTATTACCACCAATTTGGCTCTTATCCAGCTTTCCAAGCTATTCTTATTTTTTTAGTTGTATTCAAGCTACTTCATTAATTATTCTAATCAAGCTATGAACTATTGTCCCTAATTTTACATTCTGCGCAGTTATATTTAGGCTTATACCCTGGTCTTGGGCGGAATGTGGGAGTCGAGGAAGCAATGGACGATTCTTTCCGCCTTCTCCTTCACAAGCTCGTTGTCCCGCTCTTCATAGCAACCAGCTAACATCATTTGCTGGACATTATCACATATGGAAACGTACCTGGACACAAACCTACGTTTAAACATAAAGATTGCGCAATGTGGCGCGTGGCATTAATTAAACAAGTTGGTTCCAGGGGGATTTTAAAGAAACCTATTCGCCAAAACATTGCGATGTTCAGGATCAGGCGAAAGTTGAACGGAAACATATTTCTCATCCTTAATGCATTTCACAATTCCGACTTGTGAAAGCGACAAACGTTTGTGACCCAATGAATTAAAATCAGGGCAGCACGTTCCAAAGCCCAACTTAGTTTCTAAATCAAGGGTGTATTGATCACCTGTCAGCTTCGAGCCAAAAGGCGAGGTCGTTCGGCAGAAAGTTGATTGTAATTTTTCTTCCGAACAGTTTCTTGGTCACGTGTTTGTATTGAACGTCGGCATTCATGTGTTTGTACACGATCGTCTGGAACCTCTTAAACGCTACCGCTGTGCTGCTTGCATCTGTTCGTTGATAAAAAACGCACAATAAAGCTACTACTATACGCTCGATGCTCACAGATTCCTTCACCATGACAACCGTAGAGAGCAGTGTGTATCAGCACACCATGCATATCACAAACGTACCATAGGTGAATGCAATATTTAAGAAGACAAAGCCAATTAAGTTTCAGTAAATTGGGATTTTGTTGCACATTTTCCTGCCTAAAGACGTATTTGTCACAAAACATTTTAAAAACGAACAAAGACGTCTTTGTTTAGCAAGAAGTATTTGGGGTGAGGGTGCATAGTGCAAGCCGACATACAATAATAAGGGTACTTTTTGCCTTGCACACTACAGAGAACATGAAAAACAACTTTAATAACAGTGACAGTTACTGCACATTTGCAAGGCAAACCATCTGTTCAAATTTTCCGAAAATGGTAAAAATCAACATACCACCACCGGCAATAGTTGTCATATCTTTCGATGTTGGAAGCTGAACGAGGTAATTTCCAAACTTATTAAACTTTTTGGGATTTCGCATGCACGAGATGAAGCGGGCAGCCCGTCGCATGAACTCGCTGAACACCTCCCATATATGGTTCTTTTTAAACGAAACAAAAATTAGAGGAAAAAATTAATTAACCAGAGAAAACAATAAGGAAATTAATAAATCGAAATGCGGAGATAGGTTTGTAAAAAAAGTAGGATCCGTAGAAATGGCTGCGCCCTTAAAATTTGCAAAACGTGAAAAAAAGGAAATAACGCCTTCTGTCTCTGTAATCAATAGCGGTGTCGCGAATTTTGGCGCTGTATGGTGCAAACCTGCAAGAGGTTACGTGCCGAATCTGAGGCGGCGCTTCATGCATTTGCTTGTTGTCAATAAAACTGAAAAAGGTAAACTAGAAACATCCTGGTATATTTCAGACTAACAACGGCTGCCTAACCACTCATTGTTTGAATCAGTTCTGTGCAAAAAGACCAAACCTTAAACAAGAGCTCAATGATTTACGTTACAAAACCGTCATTAGATATTTATCGAGCTCGTACCAGTTTCGTTCTGAAAGCGCGTAGTCCGAGTTTTCCGTCGAGCGAATCAAGATCATCGTCGGGATTTCCCTGACCGGGGAATGTGCTGAAGTAGCGAGCCGTCCTTGGTGACAAAAATACCGTTATGCGACAGTTTGACGCACCATTTGAAAACATATTGATCGGTATTGTCGGCAGATAGTGTTAACACAAATGTCTTCTTAGGCAAATCAAAGCCTGAAGTTGAATTAGCAATTAATATATGTTTGTTCGCCATATTGTAACGCTGATATTAAATGTACAAACACATTGTTCTGTTGCTTACAGTACATTTGGTAAACTTAAACAAATTCGTAAAACTGTACAGCACTTTGTGGCACAAAAGGCATTTTACAACGGCACCACATCTTTTTATATTTTTACCAGTTCTTGTCCATGCTTTTATAGACTTCATGTGACGCTTGAACCAACATCGACGTCGTCACTGTGTCAACAACCGCAATCTCCTTAATCACCTCAGAATCACACTGTAGCATCATTCCTTTATTGCGAAAAGTATGAAATAAAAAAGTGTCCCAAGGACGGTTGTAAAGTCCTGTATAAAAAGGTGTTATTCTCATAATTTTAGTAATATAAACGAATTTAAAATTGCTTTGTTTGATTACTACGTTTTTAGGTTGTTGTGTTTTATATTTAGGTCGGCCAATAAAATGTCCGTTGCTTGGCGTGCTTAATAATAGGTTGATGTTTGGTGGAATAATCTTGTTTCCAGTCAATACTGCGTTTAACTTTAAACAGTGCCGCTCCCATCGTAATACTGAATGATTTGTAACTTTATGTCAATTAAATTTGTTAATTACAAGTTTACGTTGCGCAGTAAGTTATGTCCTGTCCAAAGTCGAGTAAACAGAAAGTAACACTCGATACGGAGACATGAACAATAATTCTTTACCTCCTCCTGCAAGTCGACCAAAAAACTTCTTTAGAATCTGTTGAGCCTTCTTCTGCCTCGTATGTGGATTTTCCGTCCTCCGCAGCAGTTCCACGGACTTCCAGAAGAGAAGCGGCGCCTCCGATTTGTGCATCTTCATGTATCTCTTGAAAAATTCGAAATGCAAAGAATCCCGCAACAGCTCAATAAGATTTCTGCAAAGAGAACGAAATATCCGATGATTGGTAGTATTCTTCACGTTGTTTACACATTGATTGCCTAAAAACACGCAGCGTGTTTAAAGCGGCAATTTCAAGTGGCAACACCGAATACTGTTGTACTTTTATAGTGCGCACTGTTGGCGTCGATTTACAGTTAAAAATTTTCCTTAAACAGGCAGAAGGCAATACTTTGTAGGCGTAAGTAAATACGAATGTTGGTGTGAAGGAATTAGGCCTTTTTACCCAACCTGGGCCGTTCTGATGGTCTCCGAAGAAGGACGCCATGTTTTCGAATAGGTCGCATGTAAACTGGTTTGGTGTCCACAGTGTGGCGAGTAACAACCCGAAACACTCTGCAAAATAAAACAAAATTTGATTTAACTGGAGTATGGAAACAAGTTTCCAAATAAAAAAATATGTCAAATTAAAAATTGAAAATTTCTGTTTTTTGCTCAAAAAGACCATACTTGAGGTACTAGCAATATCGTGTTAAGGCAAAATTCATGTACCAAAGTACATTACATCGACTGGTACGTTTTCTTGAAAAATTTTATACATTGATGTTCATGTTGTCTGTTGGATAATGCTAGTTTTACCCGTAAAAACTTGATTTAGTGGTTGAGCAAAGTTGCTATTTGAGACGAGCCATAAAACCAATGGCGATAGTGCCCCATGACGAAAAAGTTTTATCCATAAACGGTTAAAATTTAGTTCCACGAACTTTTTCTTCACTTACCTGTACACCCCGTAATCAATTCCGCTCCTTGGATACTCGGATGCACTGTGTTTCGCAACAGTGCGGGGATCCAGTTCCGGCACTATGCATAGTTATGAATGATAAGACTGTTGCGTTATTTGATCCACAGCTAGTGTGTCGTTAACGTTATTACAACTAGATTGTAGATAGTCTGACACTTGGGTTTATAAGATTACAAATATTTATGAAAGGGATTCACTGGTCGATATACTTGCGGGTATTATGATCAGCGTTTCTTAGTTTCTCGTATAAACGTAAAGACTGCTAAATCTAGCAACTTAATAATTCAACAACTTGTCACTGTATGCCGTAAGCTGTTACCTTGTGTAAGTTAACTGTTTTTAGATAAAAGTGATTTTTATGTATATTAGCATGCGTTTTCGTGAACTATAGGTAACCCAAAGAAATACGTTTTCGTGAACTATATAGGTAACCCATTGAATAACCCAAGCCTACAATTATACTCACGTTAATTTCATTAAAACTATCCCCCGTGAACGTACTCATAGGGAGCATTTAGGAGTTATGATCACTTTACCAAGCGGGTCGGTTACAATTTTTAAACAAAACAGTAAAATCGATTAAACAAATTGTGATTAAAACGCAAAAATGAACAGCACTATCAACCTACACACAACCACAAAGCATCCTTTTTATGTCTAATGTTCTGCTACACAAACTTACGTTTTACAAAAACTTTTGGCCGGAGAGGAGGCAAATTCCCTTCTTCGTCGCTGCTGTCCTCACCCACGAACTCGCTGTAGCGTACATCGTGTTTGACGTCATTGCCGCATGACGCCATCAGCAGTCGGTAGGCACGTGATACGCGGTATCGGATGTGACCCTCCCCATTGTAACCCAGCGTGGAAAGGTAACCGTGTGACGTGGGGGTCTGTAAGTAACACAGGGGACGTTTTGCTTGTTACTGGTCAAGTGGGCAGGACAGGTAGGTAGGTTTGTCAAAAGTCTAGTGATAGTTTCTAGGTGGATGTTGCTTGTGGTGTATTCGTTTAAACTCAATGATTTAAAACGCCACATCGTCTTGGATTCTGGGATTCTTATGTAAAAGCCAAAAGAATTTTTTTCTACATATACTTTTTAAAACAATGTTGTTTGCTGTACCTTTAGTTCATAGTTTTCAGGGATCGACGTTCGTAAAATTGGTAAAGCTCGCGTCTCGGACGGAAGGTTCGGGAAAGAATGACGTCGCGGGTAAATTCTTTGTTCTGTGGTTATCTGATGAAGTGAAAAAATCATTTAAGGATTTTTAGTAGGCAGTGTTTTAACACTAGTGGTTAATATGTAAAAAAATCGTCAAACAAAAGCACACTCTATGGTCATTGAACTTACAATCGCGTTCTTGAACTGAGACTGCTCAGCCACAGCAAACTTCACCCAGTGGATTTCCATCGCCTATAAAGAATATACAATTTGACAAAACGTCATCAATTCGGTGATGACGTCATAATTTTTCGGGGGGGGGGGAGGAAGTTGTACAAAATTTCAAGCGAAACAACTGTACTGCAGAAATTTATTAGCTCTCTTCTACCGATATTGCTGGATGTCAAAATATCAAAACATGTGTCAAAACGCTGAGGAAAAATATCAACATTTGGAGTTTTAAAAACAAAACAAGCGTAAAAACGAAACGAGCAGATGGATATACATTTGGGTTAGTAGAAAATGCCAGAGTAAACCCACATCAATTTTGATTGCGTCTCAAATTTCTACCTTCTCAACTTTTCGCTGGAAATGAGACCAGGTTTCAGGGAAGATTGAATCGTTGTAAAGATTTTTTGTCGCAGCGACGAGGGTGGTGACGTCATCTTTGCGTAGTTCGTCGAACTCGTAGAACACGCGTCGCAAAGCTTCCAACTGCGAGCATGGGACAAATTTAACCTATTTAGCAACGCCAGAAGGACAACTGCGAAGCGACTGGTGAATCTACCAGATATAAAAACGTGAATTTTTCCACTTTTTGCGAGTAGATTCTAACTCACTGTTTTTTTTTATTTGAGTGGGACGCTGTAGAATAGGCCTGAAGGTTTAACGCAACATATATTGTTTGTTTCAATACCATCAGTGAACTAACTTGCTGTCCTTATGGTGTGTATCCTTTTCACGCATTGTATAACATCAACAAAAATCATAAAAGAACTTTATCTTACTTCTTTGGTCATCTCAACAGAAGTGAACTTGAAGTACGACAAACGCATCTTTTCGATCCGCCGCCAAAGGTCTAAAACCCGCGGCGTTGCCGTCACCGATTCACCGCCGACGTCGCCCTGACCGGCCCGGTCTACGTCACGTCCTAGGTACTTCCGAAACGGAAAGCCGGCTGGCTCGTCGGACGCTAAAACTTCTGAAAACTCAAGGCCTTGTTCCACTCTCCGCAAATACTCATCCTTTACAGGTGTACAGTGTTCGGAGCCAATTGAGCCGGATGCTTTGTCATCAAATTGTGACGTAGCTGATGCAGAGGTACACGAGGTGTCGTAATCACTTGCTGAAACAAAAATGACAAAGGGTTGTCGGTATCTTCCGTAATTTCAAGAAATATTTTGGTACGTATAACGTATACAAACTCTATGTGACAAGTGTCAGATGAATTCATCTTCTACTTTATCATTAGATAGTAAACTGTGTAAGTGTTTGCTGGTCGTGTGGTTAGCGCAACTGTTCTGTGTTCGTAAGGTTGCAGGTTTAAAATCTGTCTCNCATTTTGGAATGTATTACGCATACAAACCTTATGTGACAAGTGTTAGATAAATTCATCTTTCACTTTAACATTAGATAGTAAACTGTGTAAGTGCTTGCTGGCCAAGTGGTTAGCGCAACTGTATTGCGTTCGCAAGGTTGCAGGTTTTAAATCTGTCCCGGTGACTTGTCAAGAAACTTAACTGCTCCAACCCAGTGGAACCCGAAGGGTTGACCCAAATCGAAGTCAGCAACTTCAAACATTCGAAAATATCAAATAAAATATGACCCAACGGAACTGAAATGAGCCAGATACCTCGACGGCGGACTCATTATGAGCATAGCGGATTTAGGCGTTGTTTCTCCCCTCGAGGATAAAAATGAAACAAACAAACAAACAAACAAGTCCGGTGAGGCAAAAATCATCTTCTGATACTTAAACCCCAAACGTAAAAGACACATTTCTGTTTTTTTTTGCAAATTTGTACGAAATTTTTTCATTTAACATCTTCCCATCATCAGTTTTCCGGAAGCAATTTTCAAGTTTATTTAAAAGGTATAAAAATTAGTTCTTGAATGTTACCTGGGTCAGAGCTCGTTACATCTTCGGACACAATGGAAACGGCAGTTTGGGACGGTAGGCATGGCAACGAGCACGATGATGCTTTTGACTGGTCTGGGACCTGCCAAATTTAATGTTTTAGTGAGAAATATGAGTAGGCAGCACATATAAGGGTGTGGCCTGTTTTGTAAGTGGCGTAGACAAGGTATTCGAAATCTTGTAATGTAAGTAATCGGTGGAAAAAAGAAAATCTTGAAGGTTTGTTAATTTGTTTTCATGTTTAGGTCAGAGGTTTACAACCTAGAAAAAGTTGTGAAAAAATGTTAAAATATCCTTCCAAAGCCAATGCTAATAATTTTGTAGCATGAATATTAGAGCCTTAAAATTTTTATCAATTGAATAACCAACGTTTTTGTTCTTGATTGATAGACTGCTAAATATAGCATTTACAAACTAAATTTCCGATGAGGAATATAGCTTTGAATTTCAGTTAAAGGTGTTTTCGGAACAGAAAGGTTGAGAACCACTGGATTCGTTTTTGCTATAACTTTAAACCCAATACACAACTTCATATCACTTGAAATTATGTTTACTCACAATTGGCTCAACACTGCCCACTCGCGAGCGCTTCTGCGGGGATCTTCTCGGGCTCGGCATGGCAACCTCGCTCTTGCTCCTCCTTGCAGGATCCCGGGATTCGGGAAAGACGTTGGATGCGGTGTGATGCTGGATGACATTGCTGGGGGACATAGACTTCTGATGGAAACGAGCCAACAGATCCTCCTCTATAGCATCATTAAACTGGATGAGACTCTTCGCTTCTCCTGTGCCACTACCGTCCGTCAGCGTCACGTCCAGAATGTCCATGTCGGATTGCGTCATTTCCACGTTCCACAGTTGCACGTCAGTGGAACGTCGTCCTGTGACGTCAGACCTATCTGAGCTGTATTCGGTCGACGTTGTGTCGGCGGATTCCGGTGAGACGGTCATTTCGGGCACAGTGACGTCAGGCTGGGATTTGGGTTCGGGTTCGGCTGAAACGATGCGGCCGGGAAAGAGCTCATAGGTGTCCTTTACTGAAAGAATGGGGTGTTTTTCAACATCGATGCTGCAAAACATCGAAATGTCAGTGAATATCCGCAGGTTTAATATTTAAGATGAAGGTTGGTACACTGAAGTTTTTGCTGCAGTTAATGATAGGAAATTGGATCAATACTTAAAATAAACGTTATGTTGCCTATGTAGTTTTCGGAAACAGGCAAAAGCAAAGGTTTAAATGAATTGGATTTAAAACTTTGCCATTTTCTTTACAACGTTTGTTGAGCAAATTAGTACGGGGCAATTACACTATAACGTGGCCAGTCATCAGAACGAAAATATTTTAAAAAGCACCATCGGTATTGTATGAAAAAACATATTCTAAAAAAGCTTTTGTTGCCAATGCTCACCTCTTCCCAACTACAGCACCAACAATTTAAGTCGAAACAACAATTTACTCAGTCAAAATTTAATCTTATAAACTCTTGCTGCCAGGCAATGTATAAATTTATGAAGGCTCTTCTGACAAATGTATTTCTGCGTACCGACGTTTCGACGTCCTATACAGGTCGTATTCCTCAGGGTATTGAACACTTAAATCTTTAAATTTTATTCGGTTATTACTCACGGATTAATCTCGGGTTCATCTTTTGGTTTCTTCGAATCCCCGTCAAAGATATGCTCGTGGATGTATTTAATGTTTTCGAATCCGAGCATATCCGAACCTTGCCGACCACGATCTTCCCCCTTTACCTGTTGCAAGTTAGGTTCGTCCTCCCAGATCTCTCTGCAAGTAATGGAGGTAAAAACGAAAATTTATCTAAACAATCGTGCCACTGCTGCGTGTTAAACGTGAATCAAGTAAAAAAGTTGTTCCACAGGTTCTCCATTAGGACCTCTTTCTTTTATTGTATAATGTTGGACACTATTTAACAACGCTCTATCTACATTATGGATTTTAATGTGCTGTGGGCATCCGAAATGTTTAAACACGAAATTTACACCAAGACACAGAGTGAAAACACTTCATTAAAAACAAGTAGGTTAAAAAGAATTTTTTTGTCAAACTAAATACAAAACAATATTCTGGCGCTACGTCTAATTTAACAGCTGCAACGTAAACGTTATAAATTCGAAATCACCCGTTGGATCTAAAAATACCATTCTTGTTGTTGCCGACAACTATTACCTGGATCAGTGGTTCTTAAATTTTTTTCTTACGAGGTCCAGATAACATTAAAAAAAACCCATGGCCCACTGTCAGCATAGAAATCTTCCCTCGTTTTAAGCTTGTTGTAACACAAACATACACGGTTTTAAACTAAAGTTCATTTGATTCCAATACATATTTCAGTGTAAAGCTTGCTATTAAACACAATCAACCTGTTTCCTAGTTCTTGGGAATGGTAATTGGGATTCTAGCATCACATTTTCACCAATCTTAATGGTTCATTGGTCGAGAAGCACTGACATAAAGTTACCCCTCACTCACTGCCCACTTATTTCCCGCACGAGAATGTTGTGCCTCTCCTCCTCAGTCTCGTCGGCGTATTCGTGCTCACTCCCAAGCTGTCTTGCCTCCCGGAACTTGACGTCGGGATCTTGGATGTTTCTTCCAAACTGCGATCGGTGGAGGGCCATTGACGCCACCTGCGCCTCGTGACGTATGCCCCAAAAGGCTGCGTACTGCAAAAAAAACATGTGCACATACTATTTGAGTTGTATGTAAGTTGCAACACCAAAAAAATACTGATAAGGGATGTTCGAGTTTTCATCGCACTTGAGAACTACTACCTGTGTATATATATATCGGTGAGTACATGAAAGTCACAGATATATAGGCGAAGTCCTTCCAAGTAAATCCAGGCAACATTGTGCTCATAAACATGTTACAAAGACATGAAAACGGTCGAATTACATAACTACTGTACTCCCAAAAAACTCAATGGGACAAACAACGACCTGCACTCTTTCAACATACAGCCCAATTTAGACGCTTCCAATTTCGACAGGAAAACAGCGTACACACCTTTTTCAGTTTTTGTTTCTCCTCCGGGGTAATATCATTCCGCGTTGAAGCCAAGTACCTGGGAAGCCAATAGCAATGTAGACGTTGGAGAACGAGCGTTTTAAGTCGGTTCGTTCGTTCAAGATCGAAACCGCGACAATCGTTCACTGTTCGTTCTAAGGAAAAAATCAAGGAAAACATTTTGTCTCTTTTTACGTATTCGCGCAAATGTTTATTNAACGATGCGGCCGGGAAAGAGCTCATAGGTATCCTTTACTGAAAGGATGGGGTGTTTTTCAACATCGATGCTGCAAAAAACAAAATGTCAGTGAATATCCGCGGGTTTAATATTTAAGATGAAGGTTGGTGCACTGAAGTTTTTGCTACAGTTAATAATAGGAAATTGGATCATTACCTAAAAACAAACGTTATGTTGTCTATGCAGTTTTCGGAAACAGGCAAAAGCAAAGGTTTAAATGAATTGGATTTAAAACTTTGCCATTTTTTTCGCACAGTTTGTTGAGAAAATTAGTACAGGGTGATTACACTACAACGTGGCCAGTCGTCTGAACGAAAATCTTTTGAAAAGAACCATCGGTATTGTATGAAAAAACATATTCTAAAAGCTTTTGTTGCCAATTCTCACCTCTTCCCAACTACAGCACCAACAATTTAAGTGGAAACAACAATTTACTCAGTCAAAATTTATTCGTTTTAACTGTTGCTGCTAGGCATTGCAAATTTATGAAGGCTCTTCTGACAAATGTATTTCTGCGTACCGACGTTTCGACGTCATATACAGGTCGTCTTCCTCAGGGTATTGAACACTTAAATCTTTAAACTTTATTCGGATATTACTCACGGATTAATCTCGGGTTCTGGTTTCTTCGAATCCCCGTCGAAGATATGCTCGTGGATGTATTTAATGTTTTCAAATCCGAGCATATCCGAACCTTGCCGACCACGACCTTCCTCCTTCACCTGTTGCAAGTTAGGCTCGTCCTCCCAGATCTCTCTGCAAGTAATGGAGGTAAAAAACGAAAATTTTTGATCTGAACAATCGTGCCACTGCTGTGTATTAAACGTGAATCAAGTAAAAAAAAGTTGTTCCACTGGTTCTTCATTAGGACCTCTTTCTTTTATTGTATAATGTTGGACACTATTTAACAACGCTCTATCTACATTATGGACTTTAATGTGCTGTGGGCATCCGAATTGTTTAAACACGAAATTTACACCAAGGCACAGAGTAAAAACACTTTATTAAAAACAAGCATACAATTTTTTTTCAGTCAAAATAAAAACAAAAACAATATTCTGACACTACATCTAATTTAATAGCTAAAACGTAAACGTAATAAATTCGAAATCGCCAGCAGGATCTGAAAATACCATCCTTGTTGTTGCCGACAACTATTACCTGGATCAGTGGTTCTTAATTTTTGTCTTACGAGGCCGAGATAACATTAAAAAAAACTCATAGTCCACTGTCAGCATAGAAATCTTCCCTCGTTCTAAGCTTGTTGTAACACAAACATACACGGTTTTAAACTAAAGTTCATTTGATTCCAGTACATACTTCAGTGTAAAGCTTGCTATTAAACACAATCAACCTGTTTCCTAGTTCTTGTGGATGGTAATTGGGATTCTAGCATCACATTTTCACCAAGCCTAATGGCCCGTTGGTCGAGAAGCACTGACATAAAGTTACTCCTCACTCACTCTCCACTTATTTCCCGCACGAGAATGTTGTGCCTCTCCTCTTCAGTCTCGTCGGCGTATTCGTGCTCACTCCCAAGCTGTCTTGCCTCCCGGAACTTGACGTCGGGATCTTGGATGTTTCTTCCAAACTGCGATCGGTGGAGGGCCATTGACGCCACCTGCGCCTCGTGACGTATGCCCCAAAAGGCTGCGTACTGCAAAAAAAACATGTACACATACTACTTGAGTTGTATGTAAGTTGCAATACCAAAAAAATACTGATAAGGGATGTTCGAGTTTTCATCGCACTTGAGAACTACTACCTGTGTATATATATATCGGTGAGTACATGAAAATCACAGATATATAGGCGAAGTCCTTCCNACCAAAAAAATACTGATAAGGGATGTTCGAGTTTTCATCGCACTTGAGAACTACTACCTGTGTATATATATATCGGTGAGTACATGAAAATCACAGATATATAGGCGAAGTCCTTCCAAGTAAATCCAGGCAACATTGTGCTCATAAACATGTTACAAAGACATGAAAACGGTCGAATTACATAACTACTGTACTCCCAAAAAACTCAATGGGACAAACAACGACCTGCACTCTTTCAACATACAGCCCAATTTAGACGCTTCCAATTTCGACAGGAAAACAGCGTACACACCTTTTTCAGTTTTTGTTTCTCCTCCGGGGTAATATCATTCCGCGTTGAAGCCAAGTACCTGGGAAGCCAATAGCAATGTAGACGTTGGAGAACGAGCGTTTTAAGTCGGTTCGTTCGTTCAAGATCGAAACCGCGACAATCGTTCACTGTTCGTTCTAAGGAAAAAATCAAGGAAAACATTTTGTCTCTTTTTACGTATTCGCGCAAATGTTTATTGTGTACCAGTGGTTGCCAAAAACATTTTGTACAATATCTACCACCTTAATGTCGGAGGGTGAATTTGTAAAAGTGTATTTTTAAAGTTTGACCCCCCTTACCAAATATTCGAAATACCACTTTGTCGAAATCCCTGTGACGAATTTGCTGTTTCTACTAGTGATGTACCGAAGCTTCGGTTTGCCGAATTTATTCGGCCGAATCAGCGATTTTGACAAAGATTCGGTTTCGGCAGAATAAATGTTGCGAAACGGTCAAAACCACACAAAAAAAATTACGTTCTTGAACACCAACAACAGTGTCTGGGCCTGTTCGC
>QXVZ01026556.1:0-11650 GCA_008931825.1 Phallusia fumigata
GTCCAGCACGGGCAGTGATAACAACTAGCTTGGTGCCATTAATTAAGTGGACATAATAATACTGCTGGGTTTTAATCATTTATTTGATTCTCAGTAATTTAGAAAAAAGGTTTGTGAGAAGCCTAAGAATTGGTGCAAAAAACGAAAACGAGTCTCGTTATAGTAACATTTTGTGCAAATAACTTAGTGGAAAATATTTTTTAAAGAGTGATGGTAAGGCTACTATAGCAATGGTGGCAGTACTTTAGACAAAGTTTTAACGTGACCAAAAGGACTGTTTGCGAGCAACAACTCTACAACCATTAAATGGCCACCCTTTTTCTTATTTTACACATAATCTTTGTCTTGCATAAAATACCTTTAAGAAATGCACATGTCTAACATGCAACTAAAAGTGTGGACAATAAAAACAGATTTTACGCAGATATTACTTACCGGTTTGAGTGGGGTAAACGCTGACTTGGATAAATCTGAAATTTGACCAAGCATTCCCGACTGAACGTTCTTTTCTTGTGACTTGAACTGTTCACCAAAAGAACCAAGTAGCGAAGAACTGTTGCGGTCGCTACTGTCTGTGCCAAGCTTCCCATTAAACTGGGAATAGGATCTAAAAAAAGATATTTTGATCACCTGTTTCATTCACAGATAACACTATCTTTTACAGAAAGGCAGATTGGGGGTGCAACCACTGCATACCACATGCTATTGCTATGTTTGCTGTGATAATCCCCGCAAAAATGTGTTTTCATGTAAATTATGTATTTTTTCGGAGCCAGAAAGTTGTGTTGCCTAAATCAAGCGGAACCCTATGGGTCAAACTAAACTTGTGTTATCGATACCTCAAAGTTTAAAAAAGTAAAACATAAAAATACTGACCCAACAAAACCACAAGCGAAAAATCGGGTTATTCAGCTGTTGTTTTATCAACCAAAGATAAAATGTGTCAAATTTGACATTTATAATAGTCTACTACTTCAATTTTTACAGTTGCGTGTTTAAGGTCACTGTTTTTTTTTAACATGACATCAAGTTGATGCAGAACCATTGTCCATTGCAATTTTCAGCACAGCAGCCACTATTAATTGACACTCACGTATCTGAACTTCGGGTGGAAGTGTAGGGACCAATAGAGCCAGCACCTGCTGAGGAGTTTTGTGTCTGACTCTCGTAGGATGTAAAAAGACGAGAAGATGTTTCCAAGTCATTGACCGGTTTATTGTCACTGAACAATGAGCTGGACTGAACAACAAAAAGTTTATTATTTTTTTTGTTTTCATCCACAAAGATGAAACTATGTTAAAAACAGCTGGTGCTCAGTCTAACAAACCAGTGTTTCTCAAACTTTTTTCGATGTGATGCCTTAAAAAAGTTTAAAAATTTAATAAAGATGTTTGTTATTCAAGTTGTATTTATTGATACAAAATCAGTTTAGTTATGAAATGGAATTTGTGAGGGCGTCACAAAGTGCATTTTGACTTTAAAATCTGTAAATCAATTCAAAATCTGTAAACAGCGCAACTTTCACAAAATTTAATGCAATCAAAGTGTGAACATTCACTAAATCCTGAAGCCCAAATATATTTTAACAAAACAGCACCTAAAGATTGCAAGCACAGATAATGATTGAAACAGCATGATTACATTGTAACAACAACAAAAAGATTCTTTAATTGTGGTGAAGCTTTAAAACCCTGCAACCACTAACCTGTCCTTGCAATTGGTGAATTACAGAAGGGGTTGAATGCTGGTTAGCTTCATTTGAACTGTAATTCAAACTGGCCTGACCTGGAAGTCCATTGTTACCCAATGGCTGGCCATAACCAGGTGTGGAATCATTAGTTTGACCTGAAACGATGTAAATGGCAGCGTGAATACAACTGTTATTTAGGTTTGTGAGGTCTTCGACTAAAGGTCTATGACAGTGGTTCCTAACCAGCGAGGAATTTTATGAGTTATGGGGAGGAATTTCCACATTACAGCATAGTTAAGTTATTTGTGAAAAATGTAGTATTTTTTAGGTACACCTTGGTTCCAAACCTTTTTAATATTTACTTCATATCACTTCTTGTCAATTAGGGGAAGAGTGAAAAGTTCCAAAATAAGCAAAGAAGGAATGCATTAAATACGGTTGGGAACCACTGGTCTATGCAATAGGGGCATGACATTGAATATTTTGCAATAGGGACAAATATACATATTAACCTTTTTGTTCAAGTATATACATCATACCTACTAATAGATTAAAATTTTGAATTCATCAACAATGTAAAACTTTAGAAATAAAGTAGAAGTCGATTGCTGCAAAAATTGTACCTGCATTTTTCTTGAACAAGGCACCAATATCAATTCTTTCACCCATTTGTGGGGGAGCAGTTCCTTGCGCTGGGTTGTGATTCTGCACGGCGACATGAGCAGAATGCAAGGCCCCGGCAATGCTGGTCGGTGGCACAATCTGAGCATTTTGAGACTGAAATACTTTCGTTTCAGTGAGCTAAACAAAAAGCATGCAAAGCGTTCAACACCATGCACTTAACAGGGCATAGCAAATAGTAAAACAAAATAAAAAGACACAGATTTTTCTAAATGTATTTTGCACAAAACAAAAACTGTACTTTAAATTGCTGACATATTTTTAACTGGGCATCAACGTTATTGTTGTATTTAGACATGGAACAATATTGTTTGTCAGACAAGGAGTCAGCTACAACAAGTGCGTCTTTCAAAAACTGTTAACACAGATAAGTATATACTTACATCATCAGCCCAACTATCAGTGCCCCAAGGTTCTGAATATGAATCACTCTTCTTTTCTGACTGTTTTTTAGAATNAAGGGACCCAATGTAATGTGGATATTGAAAATATATCCAATGTAATAAAGAAAATGGTATATGTGGAGAACATCATTTTGAAGTGGTAGTGTATGTGGAATAAAAATATGGAGAACACCACCTCTCTAGTTTTTTTAAACATTTAACATTCTTTACACCATTTTGAAATAAATAAAAATGCAGGTTTGGGGTGCTTCGAATTCTGGTAAAAGAGTAGTCTTTAACATTCGTATTTGGTTTCAGTATGTCAATGATAAGATTTAGGGAACTATACCTGTTCAAATGATTCGAGTATCAACTCAATTGCTCGCCCTGTGTCATTGTTTGCATCATAAAGAGCTGTCCTGGCATTGTCTTCAGATGTTCCGGTTACTTCCATTACCTTCCAAAAATGAAACATGATAATGTTTTGATGTCATGTAGAACTCCATAATGCTTCACAAACAACAACTGTACATGAAATATTCAAATAATGTAGTTCAAAAAAGTTCGAATTTTAAAGTTGTTTTAAAGGAGTGTTTTTATGGTTCGCATTTAAGCATAAGTTTTCATGTTTTAGATAGGGTTTTTTGCTTACCTTCTCGACTAACTGATACTGTCTGTCTTCTTCTTTGCCATTGCCATCGATAATCTGCGCAAGCCGCATCTGCTCGGCTGTGGCCTGCAAATATCAACAGAACGGTTAATGAATCAAAACTTTACACAATCAGTTTTGCTATTCACTGCATCAACTCTCAACTTATTTGCATACAACAAGTACATAAATATTGAGAAGTGTGTTTTTATACTTGTGGCTGCTTCTGTCCATTTGCGGACTTGTCTCTTCGTTGTGTTCGTGGGGCAACAACCATTGACATGGCTTAGTTATATACATACATATATACACCAATAAAGTATCTGCAACAAACAATGTCATTTTTATACTTAGGTCATCTATTGAACTGTCAAGCTTTACACAGATTGAAATATTTAGTGTTAAGCACCATGCACATAGGAATTGCATCACAAAACATTTAATATAATGTGATGTTACATCAAACAATCCCTAATATGCACAATGTCCAAAACCAACTGCTTATACATGCTGGATTGTTAAATATTAACTGGGGTACTTTCCAACTGAGATATATTACTCAGTTCAACAGTAAGAAGTTTCTGCCACAAAATCATTGTTTACACCTGAGAGCAACAAAATTCTACACAAATAAGGAAAGTAAAAAAAAGTTACACACAAACTAATGTTTGTTTACTTTGTTAAAAACAAAACTATCTTTCCAGTGTGGTTCAAAATGTCACGTAACCAAATACAAGACCTACAAAATAACGTTATAACTCCAACATTTTCCAATTAACTTACTCTTGGTTTAACTCAGAATGCCATTTCAAACAAATTACATTTCTAATGCTATATTTGGCTTTGGTATCCTTTTAAAAATATCTCAATACATTGTCAAGAGTCCTAAATAGCATTCAATCCACTATACTGGCTTTTGTTACAAGACCAAAATACTACATTTAAAATACAAAACTGACCAAATCAAATCCGCAAAAACGAAACCAAAAAATATATCACGAGCGCACAAGTCTTAACAAATAACGCACACACCGCAATATTACCAACTATTTGATTTAAACAATCAAATGGCAGCGCAAGCGAATAAACGAAATTCATTTTCCCACGCAGTAAATCACAGCCTGAACACAAATTCAACCTCGCGCGTTCAACCGATGTTCATTCCTTCCACATTCTTTCAGTCACGCTTCCGTGCTGTTCGTTGTTTAATTGTCTGTAGCGCCCCCTAGCGACAACCACGTGACTAACTGATAATTCCTTTGTCAAGTGGCGATATTTCCGATCCAGTTCCGCACTACTTTTGCTCTAAAAAGGTGAAACTATTTTTTTGCAAAGTTCAAACTTTTTCAGCATATTTCCTGACATAATTTGGTGTCATATAATTTCGCTCAACTAGCTATTTTGGGAAATTTTTAACTTGCTTGGGGTGTGGGCAAACATGGTGCAAAGGAATTTGGGGCAAATTCCGAACTCAAATCAAAACTAAATGAGTGACATTTAATAAATGAGTAATACCGATAATAATAGTTTGCATGGCGATCATTTACTTTCGAAGCTGTCACTAGGGGGAGATGGTAATAATTTTATATTTCTACCCTTTTGAGTTGAGTTGAGTTAAGTTTATTTCGCTTGATGAAAGAAAACATAGCAACACAATACCACTAAATCAATCACCAGGCAGGAAATAGCTGCGCAACGTTAAAAAGTAATAAGGCGCAAAAAAGTGAAGGGCACAATTGGTGGGTGAAGGTTGAACGCGCTGCAGCTACACTGTCATTACAAGGCGTTATGTAGCGGGGGCTCACATCGAAGGGTGAGTTTGGCGCAGTATTTCGTTGCTCACAAATACGTACGTCGTCAGAAAACAACACCATTACACAAAAGGTCGAGCACTTGACCTAACAGTCAAAGACGTTCGACTCGGGATTTATACTCGTGAGCGTCTCGAATTCGGTGGAAAAAAGAATTCTGCGGGGGCAGTTTAAACTACAAGGTCACGCGGTCCGCTCGGTTCACTCAGTCCCCAAAGTCTAAAGATGCAGATCCGAACGTTCCAGTTTTGGCTGTCTCTTGCAAGTTTAAAACTGCTGCAGTACTTTCGAGCGAATAACACTAACCGTCAAAATAAGTAAGGCGTATTTAGTTCGATCTTTTGCCAATAGTATTTGCAGTTAGGGTTGCCAAACGTCATTTATTTTAAAGGACAATCCTTTATTTAGCTATATTTGTCCTTGTCCTTTATTGAGATTTGTAATAACACTATTTGTCTTTTATTTTACAATCGTTTTGATTTGTGGTTAAATTTATAAACTGAGACGAAGCACCAAAACAAATTTAGCATATTATACAACAAGGTAGTGATGAGGCTCACAATATCGAGCCGAAATTTGTTAGAAAATCTGTGAGAAAACTTGTAACAGTAGTGCCAATATTTCATGCCATCATCAGATCGAAATATTAATAAAAGTGTGTTTTCGAGACGTGATCAAATATCAATCAAGTTTTTATGTCCTTTATTGTAGATTAGAGTGTTGGCAACCCTATTTGCGGTACCGAGCGGACCTGCATGTAGACCTGAGGGGCGGACCGAGCTCACCGAACGTACCGAGCAGGCTTGCAGTTTTAGACTTTACCGAAATAAAACTAGGCTACATACAATAAGGCCCTGTTTTTTGTTGGCTCGTTCTATTTTTTTGTGCAAGCGAAACAATGTTCTATAATTTGTACTGAGAATTTTTTATGCAATATATATTTTTGGGAGAGATGTTACAGTTCACCGCCTATGCGATACCATTTCAACGCTGGAATGCGTTACCTGCCTCGTTGCAGTTTCGTTGGATAATATTTACTTGATTTTTCGTATTTTTGAAGTGGTTTACATCAATTTTAATCAGCCCACCGGGCCTACTAGGTTGAAGTAATGCCGCTCAAGTTTTTTTTTCCATGCGACCGAGACAAGATTAGAGCCCGCTGCTACAAAAGAATAACACAGCTAAAGTTCAGTATTTTTAAGAGAAAAAAACACATTTTAATAAAACTTTATGTCTAGATTTTTAGTTAGGTGTGACGTATTCCTGTACATTTGATTAAAATGCGCTGCTACATCTAGGCTTACTAATTGAAAAATGCCTGTAGGCTTATTTGATACGTGCTATTGAGCCAGTTTCGCCAAGAGCACCCGAATGGAAAATTAAAGCAAAAGGGGTCAAATGTCCAGCCCTGTATACAAAATACGCAACTACCTTGCCCTTTAGTTGTGGAGCCTTGTTGCCAGTAGCGTAGCCAATCAAAAAAACCTCGATTTTCAGATTTTAACGAGAAGTTTTTTTTTTATTTAAGACCCCGCCTCCCAAATGGAAAAACAACAAAGTGTGTGGACATCACTTATCTTAAAAAATACCTTATTTTCCGGCGAAAAATAAGATTGGGTATGTGTAACAGAATTGTGGGGGTCATTTTTCTTCCCCCTGGCTACGTCCTCGCCTGTTACGTCACAGTTTATGAAGTAAAAAATACGGCTCTTAAATGCATTATGTACAGGTTGTTAACTTATCTTTGTTTTTGTCTAAAAGACTTGGATTATTAAATTAAATTCAAACGGACTCTATTTTGGGCTTATGTTAAAATATCTGTCCCCATAACGTATTTGTTCGGCTTGACTAAGCACTTTTCAACCGGAACGTCTGCAATCCCGACACCCTGCTCTTTACAAATTACAACTGGGCAAATACAAATAGAAACAGTGGTCCGGTGCGTTGTGGTTTGTGTCCTGAGAAATTTGGTAACTTTGTTGGTGTTTTGGCAACATTAAGCGTGGAGATGGCCTTTACACAGTCTAACGTTCAGGGATTTTTTGTAGCTTGACAGGGTTTAAAAAAATTATTTTGTTTAAAGCCTGTTTTGTTTTTTATATTTTTGTTGTGGTTAAGTTTTTCAAAGTTTCCATAGTTTATGTAAGAAAAGATTTGTAGTCAGATCTTTAAGTTCTGCTCACGGAAAGGTCCTTTTAGTCTGAAAATATAATAATCTTTGAGAACAATTGTTAATATTTTTTGCTTTGAAGTGGAAGGTTCCATTTTTCTGTTATATAATTCTTGATCTTTTCTAGTGTGTTTCATGTTTTGCCAAGCCATCCAATGGTACCTAATTAATTTTTGGCAAAAACAATAAAATGTCATAAGACTGAACCTACAACTCAACCAAACCGAAGGAGTACGCATTTCTGCTTTTGGGATATTTGCACAATGGGTGAACAGCTTTTTTGGATATATCTTTCTTGGATTTAATATCAGGAATTTGGACATCAGCTTTATTTTCTTCTCTTTTTCTTTTGTTCTTATGGAACGACTTGTTGATTATTTTGTTGTTGTTGGATATGACTTTAGTAACGAAGGTAAGTTGTAAATAAATTTAGTTGAATTGTTTTGAGTTTATGCATAAAAAAGGTACAATCCAGACAGGAACACTTGTACAACTTGAATAAAACATGTTGAGAGAAACTTTAATAATCATTACTACCGATGTGAAAGATGTTATGTTGTATATTACAGATAAGGATGAAACATTGAGGGGTAAAGTAATCACTAGAATCCCTGAAAATGAGTGGAAAGATGTGCCGTATACATCAGGCATTGAACTGGTATGTTGCATGTGCAATAAACATAAACTATTGCAGAGCTACTTGATAGCAATGGCCTGCACACCAGTCAAATGTTAATTTGAAGATTGTTTTTAAAACACATTTAAACCCATTATTACATTTTTGGTGACAATTAATTTTACTGGTCCTTGTGTATTTAGCCTTTATGTTTCACAACATTATTCAACTCCTTTTTTTAGTTTTGCCAACCTGGTGGATGGAAGCTAAGTCACAAGAAGCAACAGCCGACATTTCATGTGTCAGTGTTGACCAATGCAGAGGGCAGACAATGCTACTGTGCGGTACACTGCTTCCCTGAACCACTGAGAAACAAAAGCCCTGTGCACAAGGGCAAAAGTCGCTCAAATTCAATATGTGTTAAAAAGGATGGTGAAAGTGACGGCACGGTGGATGTAGTAGTTGTTGATGACCATGTGGATGACGATATGTGCAAGGTGACCAACGAAAATGATGATGGCGGTGATGAAGATAGTATGGATCAGCAAAAGGACACTTCCCACACTTACGCACCAAAATGTTTGGTTCTGCTCTCAAGGATTAAGGATTTTCGTGTTTTGAAGGTAAAACTTTTTACCTCATGAAAAGATACTTTATGGTTTGACTCCAGTTTAAAGTTGCTTAGAACGAACTATTTGAACTATGACTAATAGTATGACTTTCCCAAATCAACATTTTTTGTTTGTCTTAGAATTGTTTGGGGCTAATCTACACAGTCTACATCGAAGGCCTATCCATGTCTCTGGAAAACATAATTGCTAAGCTTCTACTGGTGAAAGTTCCACCACCTGGGTCAACAGTTCTTCGCTTTTCGATTGGTGCTGCTGACAAGCAAGCACTACAGATGCCGCAAACAACTGCATTGCCATTGACAAGATCTTCTGTGACAATGTTACTAAGACAACTAGGTTAGACCACTATTAAATTCCTTTTGTTTTCACTTTTTTTCTGGTTTATTTACTTGTTTGGGTCAAGAAAAAGTTGTTTGAGTTCTTCGAATTTACACACATGTTAAATGGGCATCTGTAGTTGTCCACTGACCACCCAGTTCACATATTGATTGATCCAAAGGCCGGCAAAGGAGTGAAACTTTAATTGTGTTAGGTTTTTTGAATGTCTTTTGGACATGTGATAACTGCCGGTATATGTTATGTGCAAACAAAGATGCCCTTTAGTGAATTTATTTCTGCTCATGCTGATAGTTTGTCCATTCATTGCTGTAAAAATTACTAAAGCACAAGTCAGACATAGTTTGGTAAATGGGATCATCATTACTTTCCATCATAAATTTGGGTACGCTGTTTATGGTTTTAAATAGTCTCAATGTGAAGAAAATACATGCTAGTACTTGTTTATGTGTACTGGTGTATTCTTAATACGTCGTTACAAATTACTTATAACTTAAAAATCAATAAAGCCCCAAGTCATGAAAAGCAAATATGCTTTTAAAATTATTTTATGTGTTTTTGTTCGCAGGAATTTTGAACATCTTAAACATTCTCTGTGCAGCCCTTGTTGATCAAAAGTTGTTGTTTTACTCGTGCAGCTACAATCGTTTGACAGAGGCATGCAATGCCTTGGTGGCACTAATGTACCCCTTTTCATATAGGTATGTGTTAGTCCATGCTTTGAAAATGACATTTTTACACAATCTACAGATGCAAAATATGTAATGTAAACTTATTTTTTTAGCTATCCCTATATTCCTATTTTACCCAAGCACTTACTTGAGTGTACTTCATCCCCTACCCCGTTTTTGATTGGAGTGCATTCGTCGTTCAAACATCATCTGCAAGAGCCAGTAAGGGATATGTTCGAAATGATAAAAACATTTGCAAAGTACTCTTTGAATTCAAATCATCACAAAATACTTTCTTTAAATAACATTTACTGAACAAATACTCTGCTATCAGAGTATGTGGGTGNATGTAATGTAAACTTATTTTTTTAGCTATCCCTATATTCCTATTTTACCCAAGCACTTACTTGAGTGTACTTCATCCCCTACCCCGTTTTTGATTGGAGTGCATTCGTCGTTCAAACATCATCTGCAAGAGCCAGTAAGGGATATGTTCGAAATGATAAAAACATTTGCAAAGTACTGTTTAAATTCAAATCATCACAAAATACTTTCTTTAAATAACATTTACTGAACAAATACTCTGCTATCAGAGTATGTGGGTGTTCATGGTGTGACGTAGACAAGTCTGTAAGGTTTCTTTTAAAGAAGGTACCTGAAAACAAGTATACAGTATTTTGTAAACAGGGCCAGCTTACAAATGTTACATTTGACATGTCTTTTTACAGCTTGATGTGGTCACGGTGGATTTAGATGGTGGGGTAATTTCTATTCCAGAAGGTGTCACTATTCCTATGATTCCGGACCCATACTACACTAGTGTTGTGGAGGCACTCACTAAAGTACATAAATGACCATGCAATATTTTCTCATGTATTGAGATGAACTAAACCTTTACTATGATGTTTCACAATTTTTAGGTTTTATGTCCAGACCTGGTTGTAGCAGACCATGCTTATCCCCCTGACCACACAAAGTCATCTGAACCTGAACGACTAGTAAGTTTTGCTTTTTCATTTTGACCCACAGCCTGTATGCATTATTCTCATGTGAAATTCGTCATTTTGCTACCTGCCTCATTGCAATTTTGTCAAATTTGTTTAATTTTTTGTTCATGTCTCTTAATTTGGTTCACGCAACTGGGTTTTGTTTGTTTCGAGCAAAAAAGTTTTTGTTAAGGGTTAAGACCTAGACAGGATTAGAACCCACAACCCTGTGAGGACGGCAGTCATGCTTACCAATCAGCCTTGTGGGCATAATTCGCTATGTTTTATGGTTTCATACAACCAATTTTTAACTGCATACAGCACAAATTTGAGGTTTGAATTGAGTGGTTCTGCCCACCAAATATCCTTGCTCATATACATACAAAGTTTATCAAGGTATAATTTTAAACATGCTTAAATAGAACCTAAGTGAAACTAGAAAGTCTTAGGTAAACTGTTAATTCTGTGTTTGCTTCGGCAATGTAATCAATATAACAATGAAGTATGTCTATGGTCTAACAAAAGCTGAAACTTTATGTCATCTGACCTGTCCCAATTTACATCGAAAATCAACTTGGTGCGAGTTATGGAAAGCTAAAAACACACCTAATGACATTTGCATAAGTACACAGTTGGGCAAGATAGCACTGGTGGGTAATGTTTACCTAACCTGCAGCAGTACAACTTGATGTAGCCAAGTATTTATGTGTAGTAACCAAACGAAGTCACGGCAACTCACGGCAACTCCAGTGTTAATCTTTGATCAATACCCAAGCCTAATTTAGTCGCATGACCTCCCCGCATTTGTGGTAAACAGCAGATATACTTACCCTACTACGTTGAGCGTCGTAGAACCGCATCTCACGAAGCTTTAAGAGCGCTTCATGTCTTGTCAGTTTTTGTGTGATAACGGTTCGGGTTATAACATGTTTGTACGGGCGTTTAAGTGTTTAAAAGTGGTGCCAGAGCCACTGGATTGTCCAGATGTTGTTTTGAAAACCCGCTGACTTCAGTTTCACTGTTTT
>QXVZ01026560.1:0-18393 GCA_008931825.1 Phallusia fumigata
AATTGATTTTAGGGGGTCTGTAAAAAGTCGTGAGTTAATTTTAGTGGGACCGCAGCCAAAAAATTTCTGGGAGGACCGTTACGTAAAATGATTTTTAATGATTTTTTGACCACTGGTATACAACTTTGCTACTCACGATCAATTGTACGACGAGCATATTCTTCTTTGCTACGCTGGCGTGCGACAAAACATCCTCGACCACATTTTTCTTGTTGTCCTTGCTTTTGTCCCGCAGAGCGATGACGCTTTTATCGAAGGAGCCGTGTTGGAACTGCGATTCAACCCGATAATATTCCTTGATCAGGGACAGGATGACGGCCTTGAGGTGACCCCTGATACCACTGCTGTACCTGCGGGAAAATGTATCTGCGTTGGTCGAAGTGTGGGTGCAATAACACTGCTTTGAATGTATCGAAAACTGTATGATGCATGGCTGGCGTGAGGTTTAAAAATTAGCGTGCCACGAAGGTAAATAAATTTGGCAGGAGGTTCATTGCAACTATCGATCAACAATGAGTGTTTATATTAGCTAATATAACTGACTTTTTATTGCTTTAATTTTAAAGTTACTGTAAAAACATTTAAATTCAATTTTGAAAAAACCGCTGGAAAAACGCCGAATTGTGGCAACCTTTAAAAACCCTTAATTTGTTATTCTCTAGTTTACGGAATAAAAGATGTTCTCAATCAAATGTTGAAAAATTTGCAAAAATAATTCAAGATAACTTAGAAAACTTCAATTTCTTAGCCTGTGTCCTCGGATAGGCGCTTTGCCAAACACTTACCGGTTGACAATCTGCAAAATCGATTGCGTGTTGACGAAAAACACGTCCTGCTCCGACTTGCTTGTGAGGAGCGCCGCGTATTTGTCGATGTAGCGTCGTATGCGGGCCCCGGGAAACTGGGACATCATCGATGTGATGTTTGAGGCGTAACTGGACATTTCGCGGCGAATAAACTGCTCCAGCTTGGCTGGAAGTCTCCCAGACAGGTTGGTCATGACCTCCTGTGGGCGGAGTAAGGAAAAGGTTACTCCAGGTCACGAACGGGGGTTGATGTGATTAGAGACGAGGTTACTCTAGGTCAGGCGCGTTCCATGATAACAATGGTTATTGGAAGGAAGCAATACAATGAGGTAAAGAAAAGTACACAATGGTATAATAGATGACGTTTTTGGGTAAACTTCAGTGTGTTGGTTGAAAAAGTAAACATCTTTTTATGTTGTTATGGATGTTGGACAACAAAAGGTGACAAAAATCCTACAAAGATATTGCAAATAGTCTAAAAATCCAGTAAAACTTTAACGCTTTTGATCCCTTACAACGGTTTACCGCATAAAGCTCGTTTAAAACCCGCTTTGTGGCTTTCAAACAGGCAACAAGTGACATATGGTTTGTACTTGCCTGCAGTTCGAGCAAGGGAAGTGTAGGGTCTTTGAGAGCGTTGATGAGAGTGGTCACCGTTTCTTTCATTTTATCCATGAAAATATCATCCGGGTGACAGAGACCTTTCATGATGCATGTTAAGCGCTTGTGCATGACAGAGAACACCTTGGGAAAGGAAAGTTTTTTGTTGTCGGATGTTTGAAACCCAATAAAGGTGACTTCTAATACGAAATGCAGCATTTTGTTCGGTCAAATTGTGATTTTTTGGCAAACAACAGAAGTTATTTATTGCGTGTCTGTAAATATGTCCTGTTCAAACTGGTTATATTGATAATGAAACTTGAAGCACTACAAAAAACAGCACTACCAAGAATGAGCAACAAACGAAAGCTAACTTGAAGCTCTCAAGATAAAAAAATGTATGTTTTTTGTACACTTTAAATTCCACCTTCAGCTTAAATTAATTATTTAAAAAAAACGGATTGAAATAAAGGGTCAATGCAAACCTGATGCGATTTCTCAGTGTCCGAGAGATCGTCGCTCCCTTCAAACTTCTGCAACTCTCCCTCGAACAGAGTGGCTCGCTTGATGCACGTAGGGTCATCGGGCTCAAGTCTAAAACCGAAACCAGTCAGAAACACCACACAACTTGTCAGAGCCTTTAACTTTAGCGGGGCAGCAGTACCTTGCCACGATGGAACCAGCTTCCAAGACTGCGCCTGCGCGTTTCACGTAGTGCACAGTTCCACTTTCTGACGCTGTCAGCGACATCACCATCTTCATCACCTCAATCTCGGCGTACGTTTGGCCTGCAACATAAGCAGTGGTTGATTACATTTTTTGCTTGGGAAAAGCCCAGGATTGCAGTTGCTGCTTTCCGTGGCTGGGCAGATTGTGTTGAATATCGTCTAAGTACGATGAGGTCAAGACCAAAGAGAAACGTTTTTGAGTGCTTACATATACTTGTTTTGATCAAACGCAAAGTGCCTGTGTTATAATTACTGCAAGGGAAAGTAGTCTATCTTTAATAATGGCAGCACATATAAAAGTTTAGATTAAAAAAGGCATGCTTTTTGACTATTTTCTCTTCCCGTAGTTTGTGCATTCCTAAGAAAGAGAAACAGATTTCAGCGAAACCCTTTCATCGCAAGCCTACAAGGCAATAGAAACCACCTACGCTATGATTATGACAGATATTTACTCTTAAATCCCCAATTGACGGAAAAAAACTGAGCATAACCGAAACCAACAACAAAGCAGAAGAAGGTACTTGCGCAACACATATCATTTGAGGCGATAATCCCATTGTTTATCATCACATTGCAACAACACAAGCGACAGGTTTCATATAACTCCATTGACTAAAATTTTCTGACCACGCCTTGTGTGCAAATTTCTCTGCGTTGGTAGAGGAACCGAAGTAAAAATTGAAATTAAAAACTTTCACACACCATCAGGAACTTTGGCAGCATCTTATAAGCGTTACGCCTTAGCAACAAAATAAAAAACAACTTACTTGCGAAGACATGGGCTCCGTCGGCTACCAGAAAGTTGATAAGCTTGCCAGCAGAGGGCGCCCGCAACACCGACGGGTCGTTTTCCTTTTCAAATTCGCTCGTTTGGTTGTTGATTGTGATTCGGAATCTGTAGACAATGGCAAGGTGGTTGAAATTGGAGACGGGAGAAGCGTTGCGGAAATTGCACGTTGAGTGTGAAACAATCGTCTTGTGACGTTGGCGGTTTCGTGAATATGACAGGTTCTTATTGTCGCGGATGGGGTGTTTTTTTTGTAACGTGTTGTTTGTTTGTGGCGGATTTGGCATTTGCTTGGAAGTTTCGGAAAGTGGGGAAAATCGAAACCTAATATGTTGACGTTCACAATGGTTTTCTTCTACCATTTTGGAAAACATTCAAAAGCATGCGAGGACTTTTTAAATCTTCATACATTTTGGGCACATTGAATCATTTTTTGCAAGGCAAAATGTTGGGCAAAAAAACAAATTTATATTAGACAGTATAATATTTTCTAAAACAATATTTTACACCAACATTTAACCATTTTTTAGCAAACCTCATTAAAGTACAAAATACAATATTTTACACTTCCATAATAGATAGGGGACGGTATAGTTTAATTACAAGCAGCCATGCACCTTAACATAAATTAGCTTTAGGCGCAAAAATTCAAAATTTAAAACCATTCTCTCTCTTATATGCCTTACTTGTCTACTTCTTCCTTCAGGTAAGTAGTCCGACTTATTCCGTCCAAGGAGAGAAGCAAGCCTCCGTCTGTGAGCCTGAAAAGAACCATAAGCATTACGTAAAGCGNTTCTCTCTCTTATATGCCTTACTTGTCTACTTCTTCCTTCAGGTAAGTAGTCCGACTTATTCCGTCCAAGGAGAGAAGCAAGCCTCCGTCTGTGAGCCTGAAAAGAACCATAAGCATTACGTAAAGCGAGTTTTAGCCAGAGGGCATACGGATGGCTTTCGTACGCCGGGAAAATATTTTGATGCACGATAACCCCAAGACCGAACTATAATGGTTAGAACTTGTACTCATTGAGCGAACTGACACCGTGAAGGGTTACGCTTGCAATATCTCGATGGTCAGACGGCCTAATCACAACAAAGTTGAAGCCCTTTTATTTGGATCCTTGCGTATAGGAGTTGGTAACTTGATTGAAGAATCAAAGCTTGCGAACGCAACTGTGCGCGGCGGAGGTGTGACTAATTCGGCGTTTTAGCCCACAAAAAAGCCCTGCATCCAGTGACTAAGTGTTTGCGCCATTTTATAATGGTTACCTGTATTTTATCAAGCAGTCACGTTGTTTTTGAAGGCCCTGTGCTGGCAGGAAACTAAAGTCTCGCTTACCTGTAGACGTCGACCTCCATGTTCCAGTTGTTACATTTGATGCAGTAACAGGTTTCTGATATTTTCGTGACTTCCAGTATGTATTTCACCCCGTCTGATATCAATTCAACTGATTCGCTGGTCTTCAGGCTGGTTGGTGTGAGGACTTGGCCCCTGAAAGTGAAAAAAACATAAACAGTTGGCAGGTTTAGTGGTAAAGACGTCAACAACTTAAACGAAAGGCTTAAAAATAATTTCATGTGATACAGTTAGGCTGATCAAATCTATTACAAATTTCTTCATGCAAGTTTTCTGAAGGCAGGAAACGGAAGGCTATGTAGACGATGATACAACACCATTTGCATGTTTGTCGGTAAGTTTGTCTGTGTAAGTGTGGTAATGTGATACTTGTTTTTCCGTATTTGTTTTTGCATGTCTGAAATTCGAAGCCTGTTTATGTGTCCTATACTGTCTGTGTGCGTCTGCGTTAGATTTTAGTGTTTGTGTGTGTGTGCTTTTGTGTGTTTGTCCGTGTTGGTTCGTTAAATAAATCCGATATGTCTAATTGTAACTTTGCATTTTGTTATCGCCTCAAGAGTGTCCTTACCTTTCCAGCGAGCTGACGTAGAAATCGAACCTCGCCTGGTACTTGGAGTCGGCAATATGCAGAGCAGTGCAGACCAATCCCACGGTGGTGCAGGGACGCTCAGACTGCGAAGGTACAAAAAAAATCCAATTATAACTCCCCCGAAACAACCTTTGGACGTATCGCGCCATAACTGCACAAACACTTGTATTATTTACGCAACCAAAACCAACCGATAAATCCAATCAGCGCGTGCAAATTGACCCGGCAATCAAAGCGGTACGGAGTGTTTACCGGCAAAAACCGCGAAGGACTGTTGCGTGGGTGTAAAATGAGTTCACTCGGTGCACGGAAATCCTTGTTGGACTTCGGAAGTAAACAAGAAAGTTTTTATTCGGCCGCAGACAGGTTACGGTAAGTCTGCCTTGAAACGCGTTCACCCGAGGTCGCTGTATTGAAGGTTTATAAGCAAACTTACGCGCTGAAGGCCGTTTCTGGAGTTTACCAAAACGGGCAAGGATTTTTGTATTTGGCTGTGAAGCGTTGTTTGTTTCGCTGCTAAGAAAATTTACAGTAAACTGGAATTTACAACCCTTGGAGTTAGTTTTAAAACGACTTCCACTTGCAGGTTGGACAGCGAAGAATAAAATTTGTGTTTGATAAAAAGCATAACTGCAAGAGAACTTTTATGTAGTGAATACATTTGTACTGTAGTGATCATGGCAACAGCGACTGTCGAAACGTTTGCGATAAAATGTAACGTCCTTGTGCTCCCAAAATTGATGTAGGCATGACCCGTTGCCAAAATGCGAGATAACCGTAATACAAACACACGTTTCACGGGAGTCTTAATGAACGCTACCAACAGCAAAATTGCCTTTGTTGAAGGCAGATTTTATGTGTGTTACAAGAGCCGGTCTTAATATTCTCAACATTTATTTCGATTTACACAGCGCTAAACAGCAAGGTAATGGCGCCTCACGATTGTTGCAACCGTCGTTATACCTGAACCTATAGAAACAGAAGCGATTTGTACGGTTTCAGCCACAAAGACATGTCTAGTAGACAGGGAAAACCTTTATCATAAACACTAAAGTCGTGACAGATAGGCAGCGGAGTCTCTGATTCGCCTTTGATTTATGTGTGATTGTGCCGTATAATTGGCCTGCAGAAAAGCTTAAGGACAGATCCTATAGAATTTTACACGCGCACACATATACTTCACAGTTGTAACAGATACAAATTCGTGTCTAAGCGCTTGTTTCTAATGACTTAATGTTAGGAAATCCGGTGAAGACACAAATTTGACAGTGTTTAAGTAAATACAAACTTGCAAACTGCATTAAACACATTGCAGGCAGTTCCGGTTTACCTTCACTTTTTCGGCGATGAGGAGGTCCAGCCAGGCGGTGTCAATCTGATTCTGCTGGAAACAAGGATCTTCGAGTAGTCTTCCCAAATACTCAACTGTGGTTCGAAAATCTCCCCGAATCGACAGTTCTTTCAACGCCATCACCATATTGCTGAAACACAGGAACATATTATTTCATTTTAAAAAAAAGGTCTGCACCGAAGTTGTAGTTTGACCAAATCCAGAGCTGCGTATCACACAAAGGTTTTAAAGCGGTAATAAAACGAGTCTTGTAAAGTCATTACTTACAAACATTTGCAAAATTAGACGTTAAAATTGGTTCCAAAAGAGCTCGTTGTTCGACTTTATTGTGTTTTCAATAGAAATTGCAGAACAGTGACTTGTATCAAATTTTTTGGTAACCCGCTTTGGGCACACTCTGAATGGCTTTCAGTTCGTTCATGACAGTAGTAATACAATCGTAAAAAACTCTAAGCCAATGCATTGGACAAATAGAACTGCTATAAGTGCTGAAAGAGTAACAGTATGTGCATATTTGTAACTTACGATATTGCGTATTCTCTGTTCTCGCCCCACGCGAAGCAATGTCCGAATTGGGAGTCGGCATATTCGTGCAAACCACCCGCTGCACCAACACTGAAGTATCCCCACACGTTCTTGCTGCTGCGGAAGTTAAGTTCCTGTACGGTGCCTAGAGGAAATAAATTGTAGTTTAAGATTTAAGCGAAAATTGGACTGTCAGGGTCTGAAGTAGGCGTAGGTGGTTTTGAAATATTTAATACTTGGCCGAATTAACTTTTGTAAGCAACTCAGGGGGTTTATTTGCTTACATAAGCAGATTCGTGGTTAGTGCAACTCTGATATAACTTTAATATTTTAATGTACATATGTAGACATTGCGAAAACCTTTCCTGAAGTATTTAGCAAAGCATGTTTGTAATGCACAGTTTTGACTTTTATTGGGGCAAAAATGTTTGTGTAAAGTTTTTTAATTGTGAATTCTAGTAATACTTTTAGGTGGCTGCTGGGTGATTAGATCTCAAAAACATGTTTATTTTAGAGGCCGAAAAGTTCAGTACAATTACATTTTTATTCTCTAATCGAACTTCCAGAATAAAATTAAAAAAGTGTTTGTCCAACTAACGGTTCTTTTTATTTTAGTGTGGCACTACAATATTTGGCATTATTACAGATACCAGGAAGACAGTTCTGTATGTAGTGAAAAAAGGGTCGGCATATCCTGGTGTGTCTTGTTACAGGAACAAAAACATTGTAGTAAAACAATACTCTGACAAATAAAATACCGGCTGGTCACATCCTGGCAAATTGCTAGTACAGAGCAAAGCGATGGGTTGCAACGTGCGACCAACATTGTTGGTTGCTGCATTTTAAAAAAATCGTCATAAAAGCAGATTTTGCTCAACTATCTACAGGAAGTCACCCATGGCATTGGTTTTCTGTTTTGTTTCAGGATTTCAGTACAGACTCAGTTGTAAGCACAGAAATTACTTTCACACTAACCTTAACAATTAAGTTACGCTTGTACAGACGGTTTCAAGTTATATATTATATCTATGAAATGAATTCAAATGTGTTTACCTGCGCTAGGTTTGAATCCCTCGTCTGGATTCTCACTGGTAATACGAGCTGCTATGACATGCCCATGGGGTTCTGGCTTATGTCTGGGTCTGGAAATAAAATACAGTCTGATCAATGGGTCATCGATTTTCTCAACAGTTTTTGTATCGCCAATACAGTGCTTTGCTTAAATTTAAGTTTTAAGCAATTGTTTTTGTTTCAAATAAATCTGATTTACTTTCGTTGAACTTACGCAGTGAAGTCAATGACACTGTCACTTGAAGGATCTTCATTATACAAGATGCGGATGTCTCGGATGCGGTAGAGAGGTATTCCCATGGCAACCTGGAGTTGGGCTGCTGGGAGATTGACGTCAGCGACCATCTCCGTACAAGGATGTTCAACCTTTTAATGCATAAGATTGTAATTAGAAAGTGGAAAATTTTATTTGAAAAATGGGGCAGATTGTCATAATGTAAAAAATGTACTTTTTTATTGGCAGTTTTTGAAAAGTAAAAAAAAATTTTTCTTGTTTTAAATACAGTGAACAGCATTAAGCCATTAAATTTTTAGACCCACATTTAAAACAATACCATGAACATATAAATAATGTTGGATGCAATAAATTGTTTTTACTAAAAATATTAATATTAATGGTTGTTGTCATGTCTTACATGCTCCTGAGATATTTTTTCAAACTCCTGATATCAGGCTCAACATTATTTAACAAAAAATACTTCGCAGCAGAACAAATGCATTGCACCCACAGACTGGTAAACTTATAAATTATTGACAACTTTTACTGGTCCCAAAATTTTTTGTGAAACGACCAAAAACACCCACCACAATTTAGTAGCCAGCTATTTAATAATTTTTCAGAAATCTACCTGCAGTCTTGGGTTGAGCTCAAGAAACGAATAACTGCCATCTTCACTGTAGAGATATTCCACCGTGCCTGCACTTACATAACCGACCATTTTTGCAAGGGTTACTGCATCCTGGTAAAATCAATACTAGAATTATTTTCACTTTTATCCTTTAGTTTAGTTGAGCACACCACAAAGATTAAGTGAAATGGAGCAGACTATCCAACAATGCAACATTTGCATCACAGAAAACTCTGATTAAATACATTACAGCTACTTTTTGGTAGAAACACCTATTTGTAACGATTTATCTTTACAACAGTGTGCTTAACACAACTCCTAATGTTGCAATGTTGCAAGTAAAATTTAACTGGACTAACCTGTTCCATTTTCTCCCATACTTCTTTGCCAGCCACAGTGGTAGGAGCTTCTTCTATGATTTTCTGGTGTCTGCGTTGAATAGAGCAATCACGGCCAAACAGTGAAATAGCATTTCCATATTGGTCAGCAAGAACTTGAACTTCAAGATGACGGGACCTGGAAATAAGGAAAATAAAGATTTTTGTCTCCTTCTTTGTCAGATTAAAAGGTTTTAAATCTATTCTACACTTGGGCTTAGCAATCTGGATTTCAACTTGATTTATTGTCAGATACTTACTGTGTCGCCAATTTCATAATAAACACTGGGGAACCTGGAACCTCTGATTGAACTTGTCTGAGAGCAGCTGGGAAGTCATCGGGGCAAGTAACTTTTCTAATGCCCTTGCCCCCACCCCCTTCTGAAGCTTTGATCATTACAGGGTAGCCAATCTTGACAGCAGCCTAAGTCAAAAAGGACATGGTAGGTTGTTTACCCTTGTGTGTAACACCATGCTTGTTTAAAGTGGTCCCAAGGGAGGATTTCTGAACCAAGTAGACCTATTTGTAAGCAATACCCTACCTTATCCCGTATTGCAACACAATAATCAATAAAACAAACAGCTCCATACCTTCATTGCTGATTCAACGTTGTTAACACAACCTTGTGAATAAATGTCATCAGGAACATTAAGCACACAGAAATTCAAGCTGTTTGAGCTTGATTCGGAAACACTGTCTTCAGAGCCTCCGTTAACTGAACCCTGAATGCCGTTTGTTGCAGTGTTTTCTATTGTTAGGCCTGAGCCACTCCAAGGAAGGGTCGGTACCCCAGCAGTTTGGGCAACTATTGATGATGCAATTTTGTCACCTGGAAATGTAAAAAGGCATATGGATTCAGGACAAAACTGCTCAGACTAAGTAGCTTTGGGTTACTATTTTATGCAGTTAATACTTTAAAAAATCCTTTGTTTAATGTGGAAAAACAAACTTGAACTTGATTGAGGAAAACTACAAAAAAAGAATTCACGTGCTATGGTGAATCAAACAGTGAAGTGAAACATTTTATCTGAGTAATTAATCAGGCAAAACAAGCAAGACTGTAGTTTAAACCTAAATGTTTCCTTATTTAGCCAATGTAGCAAAATAATGGCATACCTAATGCCCACATAGCAGATGCAGAAGGACCAAGAAAGGCAATGTTTAGCTTGCTTAGCTTTTCAGGTAGTTTTGGATTTTCACTGGCATGACCCCAACCAGCCCACACACCCTGCAAAACAACAGCACACTTGTTACACAATGCAAAAGCATTACAAAATCAGCTGCTTTATGCATAAACCAGTTTATTTGTCATTGTTCTCTATCGCCACTTCCTACACTCAACGATGCCGGTTTAAAATAGTCCGAGGTTACTATGTGTCATTTGTTTATCACGGAGCACGGTTTACTTTCGGTCACTACATGCTTAACACATTTGCATACAGCTTAGCATGCCTTTTTATTATTAAATACGTGTTGTGGCCCGATTTCTTACTTGGACATTGGTTCTCTTTGCCAGATCAACAATCAAATCCACATTAGCATAGTTGTTGTTGTTTGCGCCCCCAGGTACATGAACATAGCTGTCGGCCATTTTTATGTACTCGGCGTTCGCATTTAAATCCTCAGGTGTCACCATGGCAACAAAGTGAATGGCTTTTTCATTGCGGAACATTTCGTATGCCCATCGTCGAATGGACCGCATACATTTCACTGCAGCGATGCCATTGTTTGCAATCAATACCTGTAAACAAAAAATTAGTCTTGTTAAATGTAAAACTAGTTTCAAACAAAACCAAACTTTATTCATAGAAAACCTTTCCCATTTCATGTCACACTGGCTAGCCTTCAAAGGGGTTTCCTGTGAGAAAACAATTATTTACCTTTTCAATTGGGTGCTTTCCACCAAGAATTTTCACCAATTCTGGGACGGTTGCAGCCAAACACCTGCTAAACTTCTTGCTGCTAAATTGCTTTCGCATTTGATTTTTGTTTCCCACATTCATTGAGCTGCCAGAAGAGTTAACATCGCTTGGAGGAGCGTTTGACTGGTTTCTATAAGAGCAAAGTAACATTAATTAAAGAAATCAATGGCATTTTTAACAAAGTCTGGTGTGTAGAGCAGGACAAGAGGTAATATTTAACAACAAACACTTGACCACTGCAGATTTTCAGTAGTAAGCAGTTTTTTTGCAAACTGCCGTAAAAGGGTGCCAAAGTGCAATGATTATAAAGGTCAGGCATTGTTAAATAGTACAAGCCATATTCATACCCACAGGCCCTTTGCCCACAGCAGGTCTAAAGTACACAATTTGAATCAGTGACAACAAACAACTGGATAATTTGCCCCGGGGCCCAGTGGCCTAATAAGCCTGATTGCAAATTTGCATTCACAACAACTAAACTGGGACAAATAACTGAAAGTTCAACTCAGATTGCAGATAACAAGTTATTTTAAAGTGTGCCTTGCAATGTCTAAAGCAACCTCTGACAGTGGTCTGTAAAAAACGTTTAAATTTAAGACTTGGCTGTAAGCATTAATTCCATTCCAAAAAGGTGTACAAAACAATCCACGCTTAAGAATATAACACTAAAGCAAGGACATCGACCAGACCACATCAACAAGCCTATATTAATAACTCTGTTTGTGTATGATAATAAACCCACTGATTTGTGTCATCGCCACCGTCTTGTGACACAGCGGCGACCAACGCATCTTCGCATTCCTCAAGTTCGTCAATACAATCCATAGGCAAGGGCCAAGTAATACTGCGGCGAACCCCGTTGATCCGACGGGCGAAAAACGAACGCTTCCTCAGTCGTTTGGATAAGGTCAAGTCGGTATAGCGCTTGCCGCAATTGCCACACTTGTACACTTGCTTCTCAGGAGACTTTTTTACCGATTCGGCGCTATTCGGTGAGTTATCGGGCCAGGACCTGCTGCGTTTGATTGGGTCGTGTTGCTCCACGGAGAATTTTGCGCCTGATTTTTTGGTCAATTCGAGCGGCGAGCCACAGCGGAGGCAGTCGTAGCGCTTGCGTTGTTTACACTTCTTGATGTAACCCGTCAGACCCGACCACGGATTGTCGTCTTGGTTTTGCGAGTGAATGCTGTCATGGCATGGGCGCCCAGACTGTATGGCTTCCGTTTCATTGGTGTTTTTGCTACTTGCCTTGTCTGCAGTCGTAACCATGTCGTGCTTAGGCTTTCCATTGCAGGCGAAAACTTCATGGACTTGATGCTGCAACGGGGCAATGTCACCACCGTTGAATCTACAAGCCTCACCTTTCGTCATACTGCTTAATTGGGAAAGGACCGTGACTGCAGCGTTGGTGTCAAAGCGAAAACGCTGCTGTCCTCTGATGCAATCTTGCTCAGCTTCGTTGATAACGAACCATGAGAAGGGTATAGCGCTGTGCGATTCAGGCAGCACTGAGGCTGTCATTTCGATTTTTTTGCGTTGCCCTTACAAATTATGCATGATACAGTGTATTGCGTTGTAGCTGCTGCAACAACAAAACGTCATAAATTGCATGCGGCGTGGTTTCCTGTGACGCAGCGCGTCGCAAAAAAATTTGGGGTTTGTTGCGTATATCACACACCCACACGTGAGGCGACTCTACGCCTGTTGTGACACGTTTTGAAGTGACTAACATTGCTTGTGGCGGCTTATGAAGAATGTAAAGTAAACACACAGCACTGCATTGCACGCCTGCCACAATAAACAAAATAGGACAACACAATTTGACTCAGAAACTTCTGCAATGAGTCAAAACTAAATCAAATAGCAAAATTTCCTTCTAGTAAACTTGGTTTTTCGTTTTGGGAGGCCGAAAGGTCTCATTTTGAGCGCACAAACTGTATTGGAATTAAACCTGAGAGCCATTAAATGTGATTCTAAATTAAAATGGATTTATAGATGTACAAAGTTAGAACTCATATCAAGCTGAAAGGGTTGACAACAGCACACGACTAAATTAATTTTAAACGTTTCGCAGGTTCAAGGGGCCAGGGTTTAATAAAAGACAGCGCACTCAAAGGTTGTCGAACTGCATGATTCACCCTCGTCTCACGCGTATTGCCCGACAAACAACACATAGGAGGCTGTCGCTGGTATCTTAGTCCTCGATTGTCGCCATAACGGTTATCACGCGCTGGACGCATGTCACCAAGCGCACACAAACAAAGTACCCACGCCGAAGCCCAGGCGTCACCACCTTCGCTATTTCAAACCTGAAGCGGCTGTTCGTAATTACAGGGCCTTTCGCCCAATGATGGACCGTCCTTTTCAGTATGACGCAACTGTTGCTAACACCAGACAGGGCTGCGGTGCACAACTGGATATATATATCAAACTTAGCTTTAACGAAACAACATTTAATCACACGTTACATACTGCACTTTTAATTAGTAACACTGTTTTTATACTGCCTGGCATGTACTGACAGAGAAGGTAATAGCATTATTTTAACGTCTGAGTTTGAATGCGCTAAGCGTATGTGGCAAAAGTTGTCGCAATTTTTTTACCTATTTTGCCACAAGAAACATCAGTAAAATTATATAACGATGCTCACTCGTTATACACATTCGGCAGTTGAAGGTGTGCCTGTGTAGACATGAGTTTCTCAATCTTCTTTTTAAATAATTGAAAACTAAACGCCAACTTTTTTTCTTAAAAACATGTTTTGAACGACACACCAAAACAACAAGCGAAAAACAACTCCAAAAAGATGTTTTTCAGAACGTCTGCACTTTTCTCAAACTAACCTTCGGGTTCCATAATAAAGACGCGAACCGCTTTAACCTGACCGTTTTATAGCCTGGTGTGCGACCGAGCGTGCAAAAACAAACCTAGGCAAAACGAAAAAAGGGGGCCTGAGCGCCGAATTGATCTTGAAAAGCAACTGCCGGCTATAAACTGTGCAGGACCCTGATTATCAATTACGTTTTTCAATTTATTCTGACCGTTTCTATCAAAACATTACCACCTTGTTTTGATTGGGGTTCGCCTTAACAATTGAATTTCAATAATTCCCTTAGCTTATGTGTGCAAAGAAGCTGGCACTTTTAGGAGTGAATTGGCAACAGATTTTGCACTGAAGGTATTTCACTCAAAATTATTGTATGCTGTGATACCTAAAGTAAAACGAAACGTAATGTACACCCGCTAACATGACGTTTTAAGCGTTTGGTGGGCTGTGTTACGAAGTACGCAGGCTGACTGATTTCACAAACAACATCCTGTCCAACAAAACAAAACTAAATGTCCCCCAGTTAGTATTGTGTCGTAATAAAACAAATGTTACAAAACAATGATAAACGACACATATATCTTGCATTTTACAACTTGCTGAACGCAAAATAGTTTCGTATGACATGTTAAGTTTCAAAAATACGATTAACATGACAGTTTTGCAAAAATCAAAACCAATCAGGTCAATTTGAACGACACATTTACCTGTTCTTNTTTGCAACTAAAATGTTACCCAGATCTGTTGTTTTAGTTCATATTTAGGTACGCCAAACAAAATTAACCATGCAAACTTCAACCCAAACTACTTTGTAAAGACCGTAAAATGTTATTTACTTAGTCTTTAACGTCCAGGGGCGTTTCCTGTGACTACCGTGATGTCACAGTCACGTGTCGTCACACCCTGTCGAGACACTTTCGCTTTCTTCGTCTCCAGACAGTCAATTTACAAATGAAACCTTTGGCTACAGACAATCGCGCGATGGTTTGCTCATGTTCTACTTATTCAGGGTCATACAATGTTCCATTTCTAAGCAAGACAAGATTGAAAAGAATGACAATTGACTGACGCGGAACATCCGAGGTTACTGTAGGTCGGTCACGTGAGCCGGCTGGAGGCCAGCCAATTGTAATGATGAGTGAAAGACTATTTGAACGGAATTTCGAACGATACGATTGCCCGTCAAGTAGATTTGCTCCGTGTCGCCATCTGGTGGCGGATATCCAGCAAGAAATTTTTTTTCAAGAAGTTAGTTAAGTTTGTTGCTTTTTACAAAAGCAATTTTACGAAATTGTAAGCATCGTTTACACAAAGCGTTTAAATATGTCTCAACCTTTTTTGCGAAGAGTACAAATGTAAACCAATTTGTTGGTTTATTCTGTACAGAAGGGAGGTTGGAACATAATAGCGCACCAACTATTTGAATTTACAGATGAGAGTTGAACCAAAACGAACAGCCTTTTTGTTGAAGCGTTCACGATTTTGTAGGTAGGACACGCACCGACAATTAGGCGTTGCGTTTCAGCAAGAAAATCCGATAAAAATATCTTTTTTGTGACAGTTTTCACTGGAAATTGTGAACAACAGACACGTTTTGTGTCACAAAGAGTATCGGTTTCAGTGTCAAATTTTTTATATCATCGCCGTCGATTTTTTGTGACAATGCTGAACGTGTCTGCTCTACGCTAAAGTGAGCAATTATCCGAAAGAAGAGATTTGAATAGGGTAGCTGCAAACGGAATTTCCGCATGTGTAGTGAATAGACCGCGGTTAAGGAAACAATGAAAAATTCGTTAGTTTCGGAGCGGTTAATAGATCAGCACTAAAACAATTTTGCACAGCGGGGCAATATAGCACGGTCGTTTAACGCAAATAGCCGCTTGCGGATAAGCGTCAGTTTAATTGCATCGCAAACACTAAGCGACCATAGTTGCTTAAGGATGCTGTCACATTCCTTTTACTGTCTGGGTTCAAAGTCCATTGCCTTCACATGTGGGCTTATTTGTTTTGTGTGAAACCTAAAATCTGACTGTTGCTGCAATTTCACAACCTGGACTTATATGATAACCTAATATAAGTCACAAATACTACTGCACTAGTAAACAGTTTTTGAACTACAAAAAGCAGGTGCATAATTCACAATTCATGGAAATTCAGCTACTTTCTACTGACTCAAAAATGCCAAGTGCTTTTTAGCTTGGTCCTTGCTGCTTCAAATTTATAATTTTGAGGTTGTGTTTAACGAAATTGGTAGGGCAAATAGTTTTGACAGATTAGCCTGAAACTGACAAAGTAGACATTTGTGTATTTGCACAAATATTGAACAGCTACCAGCTCCTTTTAGCAGAAACATAGTGCTGGCATTAGTTTCCTGTCCTTATCCTGTTCACAGGGTATTAGCTGACTTACATTCTATTCCTGCTGCCCATACGAAGTGGTATTACAAAATGCACATTCATATAGACCCATGGCATGTTGGATTGTGTAGTTACATGATGGTGAAACTAATAAAACTAAATAACCACAATTTTCCTACCTCTTGCTAAATAAAGGATCCTTTTGGATAACTTTTGCATTGGAGGTGCTTTTGTTCTCATTCTTGGAATCATGCACATCATCCAGTGATTCTGATGAAGATGTTGAAGAGCTTGACCCCAAAGATCCAACATGAAACTGTACATTGGCTTTTGCTTCATCCATGTTTTTATTGATAGCGGCTTCCAAATACCTAACTAATGCAATCTCTTGTGCATTTAAACGTATAAACTTGTCTGTCGACAAACAAAATAAATTCCTTTAAAAAAAATATTACATAACACATGCATTGTTAAAGTAGAATTGCATTCATTTACTGATTACATTGAGAAGTATGCACATTTAAAATGCTTTGCATTGTTGCACTAAAACTAATACTTGGTTGCTGGGCACAGTTGTACATTACTAACAACAAGCATTTTCAGTGCACATGTTTTTGCCGTGAAGTCCTTCGACTTCTTTTAGTGATAATAATAAAATAAAGCTTTTGCAAATTTTGAAGGACAAATAATTTCGCAACTTTTATTGTCAAAAATATGCAACTCCTATACAAAGTATAAATATTAGACAAAAAAACGCTAAATCTGTTCATATTCTGAATATCTGTAAACTATACTGGACCTAACATACTTGAAAAATCACGACACACAAGGTATTGTGCAAAAACAGTGGAGTACTCGAATGAGTTTCGAAATACGCCATGCCCTCAACGCATGATTTTGCGTAGAATGAGTCATCAAAATTTAAGTGGGACAATCCCTTGGGTTTAAATTTCGTATATGACTCGACAAATTTAGTTTCGTCATATTTTTTAATGTGTTAGTTTTTTTATTTTTATTGTGCAAAAATCTTTACCTAAGAAACTGTACTTTTCCAAATAAAACCGCAAACCTTGGTCATATTTTAGCAGGTTTTGTATTTGGTTTGCAACTCCGCGGCGGGCAGTCGACCGTGGCGTGCCGCATACAATTGTAAATAAATGCGCTTATGCAACGGAACATAGACTAATTCTTCTGCTGGCGCAAGTGCATTTAATTGGGTGCCTTCGAATGCTGCTGGTGCACTTGGTTCGCTTGGTTCGCTTGGTCCGGCACTTGGTGCACTTAGTCCGTCGCAAAAAACTTCGAATGCTGCGGAGTGCTGGTAACGCATTTAGATAGGGGAAAATGGGACGAAATTGTAAATACTGCAGGTAACGCGCAAGTAACCCATTTTGATGCGACGAAACTCATAAATACTGCAGGTAACCCGCTTTGATGCCACGATTACTATTTTTTTCAATATTTTTTTACTAGTCCCGACCCCCTGACCCCAAAAGCACTAACCGTGAACATAAATAGCAAACGTTTCGAGTTTTACAGCATTTGCAATTNCTGGTAACGCATTTAGATAGGGGAAAATGGGACGAAATTGTAAATACTGCAGGTAACGCGCAAGTAACCCATTTTGATCCCACGAAACTCATAAATACTGCAGGTAACCCGCTTTGATGCCACGATTACTATTTTTTTCAATATTTTTTTACTAGTCCCGACCCCCTGACCCCAAAAGCACTAACCGTGAACATAAATAGCAAACGTTTCGAGTTTTACAGCATTTGCAATTTCCCATTTTCCCCTATCTTAATGCGATACCAGGAGTATTCGAAGTTTTTAGCGACGGAACTGCAGCATTTACAATTTTGTCCCATTTTCCCCTATCTAAATGCGTTACCAGCAGCATTCGAAGTTTTTTGCGACGGATTAAGTGCACCAAGTGCCGGACCAAGCGAACCAAGCGAACCAAGTGAACCAAGTGCACCAGCAGCATTCGAAGGCACCGCATTTAATTTGTCCGTAGTTTTGCTTGACTGCCTTTATGACACCTGAGTCCTTTGAGCAAACAGCGTCAAAACCGACCCAGCAAACAAAAAAGTGCCAACTTTCAACCCAAATATCTCGCGAACCAAACACCACAAGACAACAAAATTTGCACACAACACTTTCCAACGAACTTACAAGCGATTGACGCAAACCGTTAAACATTAAAACACCGAATATTAATACGCTTATTAATATGACTGCTCAATGCAC
>QXVZ01026562.1:0-100535 GCA_008931825.1 Phallusia fumigata
CAAACTGATTTTGCGGCTCACTGGTGTTTGTGGTTTTCCGCAAGGGAAGTTTGCCTACCCCTGGACTACAACATAATATAACGGGTCACCAAGATATGTGTTTGTGCATTCAACAAAAAGATGAATAATATCAGACCTATTTAAGTTTGCAGTCTTGCATGTTCTTTTAAACAGAATATAAACAACATCATTGTCTGAATCTTACATCAAGATTCCATAAAGTTGACTGTAGTTTGTTTTGTGCTTAAAGGCCCACAACCTTTTAATATGTACAGTCTACGGCAATTTTTGTTTTAGAACAACATCCTCGACCCAATAAACGCCCAGAAGATGCTGCCTCTTGCCGATTCATTGACATCCGGTGATAATTTGACGCAGAACGGCCTGCAAGCATCTGTGGCCCTCATTGCCATCATCGCAAAAAATGCCACTGTGGTATATTTGTGCACTGTGGAAATTTAATGACTGACATTATTATAGCTTGTTCCACTGATGGTGACAATAGCGATTTTTGAAACGTTTGCAATGAAATTTATTCACCGCCTACAAGTCCTCTGGCAGTTCCGTTGTTAATTGAACAACCCAAGGTTTTACCAATCCAAGCTAAAAGTTGTAAAAAGTATAAGCATCCAAAACATATCATATTTTACTGACTAGGCGCCTGGTATTTTGTAGAGACAGCGAATAGTTATCCGCTTGCGTTTCGTTTGGTCAGCCAACTTTAAACAAGTCATGAATAATCAGTTTCTGCAAAATTCTAAAAAGTTCGTGCCAAAATCGACCAACCGAAACTTAAGAGCATAACCAGTTTCATTAACTTGATGCGGTGACTTCCATGTCTTAAACTATACACGTTCAAAGTTGACAATGTGCTTTGTAACCTGATACATTCGATGTAAGTATCATGAGAATATTTGCCTGTCCAAAGTTTACACATCCGTTTCCAGGTTTTTTTGTGGGATTTGGCCTAATTGTGAACGTAATTGGCATAAAGTAAAAAAGGCGCGGGCAAAAATAAAATGTAAATTCAAATCCCTTGAACCCATGTATTGCCGTTCACCAATTCCTCAAATGTTGGCAGCACGATATAAACGGTGCTATAGGTGGGATGTAGAAACTGTATATAAACACTGGCATTAATTCTTGCTCTGACGAAACCGACTTAGCCAAACGGCCTTTGGCGCTCGACTCACATAAACAGGGCTTCGTTGAGATCCTGAGTTCGAAACCCGTGAAAAAGCACGAAACACAGTCAAAGACGGACATTTTTACGCAGATGTTCTAACTTAAATATCGATCTAGTTTTAATGCATTTTCCAGATTTCCGAGACTACCTTTAAGTCCGCCTTGAGCATTACTGATCACGTGACAGTGAATTTGGTGTTTCGTCCGAATTTGAAGCTAAACACAACACAAGTGGTTAGGGATTTGACCAGTCTGGCGTTCAAAGTGCAATATGCGGCACAACTTACTGTCTTTTCAACCGCTACCAGCGTTGCAGAGGTGTGGTGTGGTTGTGTAGCGTTTCACTTACAGAAATTCAATTGCTGGTGTGGTTACGTATGGCGAGAAGAACAACTGCAGTTTCAACTTTCAGCTTTTTTCTCGTGTCTGACAAAGATCTATAGCAAATCAAAGCCAAAAACACATTGGGCATTTTAGGCTACACCATTTTGTATTAAGAAGTAAATGAAAGTAATGGCCATGCGTCCTGTAACGTTCTTTGTACATTGTATGAATAAATAAATAAGACTTTAAGTTCTAGGTTTGTGTTTTAGGATAATAGGTTACAACCTGATTTGCCATTTCTTCCGCTCGACAGAAGTGTTTTTTAATGTTGCAGATTCAGGAAGTTTCCCAAACGGACAGAATCGTGGAGTTCCGTCCCAAATTTTACGACAATCGCTTAAATGCATTTTTTCCTGCATCGGTTCAAATTCCCGGCAGTGCTTTTCAATTGAATACCACTGCTGGCGAAACACAGAGAGTGTTCTTTCTCCTGCTACAGGGCAGTACCCTTTTCAATTCTACGGAAAACCCGGATTGGGTAAGTGGTTAACAGAAAAAATGTAGAAAACCCATCACCATTTCGTCTTGTTTTTTTGCAGGTCGTTGTTGTAAGCTTGGGACCAAATACCTTTGTAAATCTGACAACGCCAATCCGCATAGAGTACACTGTCAAGGTACAGTTGTGGTAACATAGCTAGACTACTGTATTGAGAAGGCTCTTGCGAGTTAATACTATTGATGCTAGCCAAGCCACCTTTTGATTTAATTAAAGCATATATTAACGTGTGTATTGAAACAAGCGCTTTTCGCACTTTATGATGATGACCGCCGCTCATAAACCATAATAAAAACAAAAAAAATTGGCGAGTAATAGCAATGAGGACTCAAGAAATGGGCCAAGACTTCAAGTGTTTTGTTTGGTCGATAACCCCTAGCATTCTATATGCTCGGCCGGACATACCCGGCGTATTGTGACGTAACATTTGATTAGCCGCCATATTTTTTTTTAAATATTTCTCTTTGGGAGAGTTGTTTGCATGACGATACTGGCCAATTATACACAAAGGTTTGTTTGCTAATTGTGACGTCGTACTTAAGATTTTGAGATAAGTTTATGCCATTTTACTTTCCAAATAAAAAGTGCGTTTTATCCGGAAGTTCGCAGTAATATTTGCTTTTGGCATTTTTTCTATTTCATTTTCCTGAATTTCCAAAAAAAGGCACGTTTTTGACTGTTTCCTTTTTTCAGCTACTCGACCCGGCAAAAAACTACAAGTGCGTGTTTTGGGATTACGCAACACAGTCATGGTCGACTAAAGGATGCTGGTTGGCTAATAATACTAATTACCCAACGTGCCTTTGCAACCATCTGACCAACTTCGGACTTCTTTTGGTAACTACCTGTTTCCAGAGCTTTGCACGCCACAAATAATATGTAAACTGCTGTATTACTTTGCACAACTACACGCCTCATGTAACGTTGGTTTGTTCGTTGAACTATAGTAACCTGATGTTGTGCTGTATTGGCGTGACCTTAAAAACTTTTAATGAGTCATTTTAAGTTTAGAAGGTGTAAAACAAATATCGTCACATTTTTCCTTAGTCAGAAGTCAATTGCTAACGCAAAATCGCACGGTTTTGGGATCTGTCCTGACTAGTTGCGACAATGTACAAGATGTAAAAAAAATGTTATCAGAATGTTTTTTCCAAAAAAACACACAACTGCCAGAGAGTTTGTATGAAGTAAATACATTTAAGTGCAACTATTTTCATTAACTGTATAAAATTCGAGCTACTTTTATGTCCTGGCGTTTCCAATTTTTTTCTCACATTTAGGGAAGCAAGATACCGTTTTCCTTCTCTTTGTCACTGTGGAACTATATTTGTTGCGGCATCTCCATCGCTGCCCTTTTAATCGTTTCATCGTTGATCCTGCTTCTCAAGTAGGTTTTTACACACCGGAATATTAACATTTTCCTGCGGGGAACGGATGACCAATTTCCCGCAAGTTTTGAATTTACCTTTTCCAGGCTCACGAGCATGCTTTGTAACGCAGGCGTTTACGAGAGAGGATCCCCATGAAAATTCTTGTTAACATTTGTCTCAACCTGGCGGCGACGTACATAGTTTTTCTGGCTGGAGCTGGAAAAAAACTGAAAAGACAGAATTGTATCGCTAGCGCCACCTTGCTGCATTACTTTGTGCTGACGAGCTGGTGCTGGATGGCGCTATACATGCATTTCTTATACAAGCGTGTTGTGACGGTAAATAGCTTTGCTCATATAGTTACCAATTTTTTCGATTATAAAATAACAACAAACCGATGTAGCGCCTAAATACTAGTTAAGCGGTTTAAAATATGTTAAAAACATAGGATACATTTCAAAAATACTACATATCGCAGTAGCAAACTAAGGTACTGTTGCGTATTATTATTTTTCGAAGCAATCATTCTTCTGTATGAATAAGGAACTTCCGACACCAAGAGTAGGCGAAATATATATATTCCTATGTTTTCAATCTACTAAATTCGTTTCCTGGTAACTTGTTTCAATACCTAAAATTTTTCTGTTAGATGGCAATACATTGCTCACTACATTCATTCCTTTTGTAAAGTTTGTTTAAAAAAATACTATGATTATGCAGTTAACATGAACTTCAAAACCAGTAAAAGTCACGTGAATAGTGGAACCCCTGAACGGCCTTTGCGCTCCAGTTTTATCCCTTAGATGAGGGTTTAATATAAGGGTCATATTCTTTCAAATAACGTATTAAGGCGTTGGATTGATCAAACATAAAACTTGTTCTGTTGTTCAGGTACTCCAAGTGATTTCTGATCATTACTTCAAGTTTGCGGTACTTTTTTCATACTTTGCTCCTGCCCTGGTGGTCGGTGTCAACATCGGGGCAGCAAAGATCTCCGACAAAGGCAAGACGCAAAATATATATAATTTAAATCCGTTATTACAACAATTAGGTAGTCGTTGAACCTCACACTCATTTCCCAGCANAACATCGGGGCAGCAAAGATCTCCGACAAAGGCAAGACGCAAAATATATATAATTTAAATCCGTTCTTACAACAATTAGGTAGTCGTTGAACCTCACACTCATTTCCCAGCAAGGGTGATTGGTTGTTAAGGCCCCTGACTAAGTGCAGTTGTGTCACTTTGTTTCATTTTACCAACTCAACTCATACAGATTTTCCTCACAAGTTGTTGAACGCTGATACTTGTTGGATCCAAGGCTACCATTTACATTTTGCCTTCTTGACTCCACTCGGATGTCTCATTGTGTTCAACTATCTCCTGTTTGTGGTGATCATCAGAAAACTGACTTGCGCTCGAAAGCAGGTAGGTCATCGATTAATGCTTGTTGCTGCCAGGTTCGGTGTTGAGAGGAGGGGTGACGTTGTGGGACCAGCCGAGGGGGTTAGAATCTAACCACCCGTGCTAGGAAAGAGGGTGGGGTTCGACAGGAAAACAAAACACCGAAAGAAAACCTGCCGGATAGTTTCAAGCTAATCGCCAAGTTATGTTCCCCCGCCAGTAACGCGGACTAATTTTTTTCCTTCTTGCTCTTGAAGCACACTTGATGGCGCGCTTAATCGCATTCTCCGTGTAAGAAGATTGGTGTTGGACGTCGTGGCAAACGCTTGTGTAATTACTGGTTGTACATAACATTGCGACTTGGAAAAGTTGATGGTTTTCAAAAACATGTTTCATACCGCACAAAAAATACATTACAAACAAATCTAATTTATAGCGAATTCTGTAACATTCTGTCGCAGGAATAGATGTATAAGGAAGTACCTAAAACCTAAAAAACATATAAATTGATTCGGCGAAATTACACTAAACAACCATTATACTGGCTGATTTTGTTTCACAAATAAGTATTTTTTTTTCTTCTTTTTTGGTCAAATCTGGTTACGCCCCAAAAACCNTCGCCAAGTTATGTTCCCCCGCCAGTAACGCGGACTAATTTTTTTCCTTCTTGCTCTTGAAGCACACTTGATGGCGCGCTTAATCGCATTCTCCGTGTAAGAAGATTGGTGTTGGACGTCGTGGCAAACGCTTGTGTAATTACTGGTTGTACATAACATTGCGACTTGGAAAAGTTGATGGTTTTCAAAAACATGTTTCATACCGCACAAAAAATACATTACAAACAAATCTAATTTATAGCGAATTCTGTAACATTCTGTCGCAGGAATAGATGTATAAGGAAGTACCTAAAACCTAAAAAACATATAAATTGATTCGGCGAAATTACACTAAACAACCATTATACTGGCTGATTTTGTTTCACAAATAAGTATTTTTTTTTCTTCTTTTTTGGTCAAATCTGGTTACGCCCCAAAAACCGGATTGAATATTGACGGAGATCATATTGTTTGGTTTGAAACAGATCCAGTCCACGCAGCAGCAACCAACCTATGTTCACCATCTGAGCTCGGCAGTCACAATCGCCACTACTTCAGGGCTGAGTTGGGTGTTCGGATACTTTATGTTGATTTCCCAAAATGAGACATATTTGAATGTTTTCAGCTGGATCTTCTCGATTTTGGTTTCAACTCAGGTAAGGGTTTTCAGGTAACTAGTTCGTTTGTCATAAATTACAAAACTTTATCTATATTTATTTTTTAACCAGGGAGTTTGCGTCTTTTTGGTCACGTGCGTACGCGATGGTGACGTCAGACGAGTTTGGGCGGGAAGGATTGCCGAATGTTGTCGCGGAAATGTTCGGAGAGTGACTGAAGAAATTGGGATACCAAATCACAAATGAACTTAATAACCCAAGACGATCCAATGGCTACTTGAGACAGAAAATAAACCTCTTTCTGGTTTAAAAAAACTTGGGTATGTGGCATTTTTGATCAAATTTGTTGAGTTTGACCCAGGGGCATAGCAAGGGGGGCGAAAAAGGCCATGGCTCTTCCGAAATTTCGAAATTGTACATTGAGGCAGGCTACTCCAGGAAAAAAGTTTTNCAGTAAGTTAGGCTACTTCCCCCCCCCCTCAAAATGTGTGGCTGGCTATAGTTGTACCGTCTTGCTTTCCTATGTCGCCATTGGCTCGCCTTCTGTTTTTTAAATTTAGTGGCTTTGCTACAACCTACAACCGCAGCCGTTGCAATTAATTGAAGTCATTAAGTGTCAAAAGCCGAATTTTTATTTCTTTGGACAGAAAATAAAAATAAAACAAACCTACTTCGAGGTAATGTTTACTTATACCTAATGTCACGATATACCATAACATTATTGGTGTCTAAAATATAGAATTATCCTTTGTTAAAAGTCGTTCTTCAGTTTTTTTGTAACTTTCTCTAAAAAAGGCACGGCTTTACACAAACCCAACTGCGATAGCTTATGTTATTGTGTGAAGCAGCGTGTTTTAACGAAAAAACTTGTTTCATTGCTGTCGTCGTTTCGACCAATGAGTTATCTTTTTTATTACTTCTTTATGATTTCCACTGCTTCGAACACCTAATGCTCTATTCACAAACGCTACAACTTTAGTGAGTAATACTGAACTAAAACACCGAATTGCATATTCACGAAACATCCAATCATAAACTACGCATGCGTGGGCATCTGTCGGCAGAAATAAGTACGCAACAAAAACTTTGGTACCTAGGAGACTCAGTGCACGAATAGTTATGTGATATAAGGCACCCTTAGTTGGTGAAATCCAGTTTTTTGATTCAAAAAGTTCTTGAAAGAAATGTAGTTTTGTTTTTCTTTTTTTCGTCTGTTACTCGTGTAAAATATACTCCAGATAAATAAAATGGAAATGATGTCTTGAACAGAACCTAAACACTAAGGAATGCAAAACTGCAAATGCTCCACTTTACTGAAGGTCTCTCATAAAAACTGACACTTATACGACGTAACAAACCGATGAAAACATTTAATCCCCATCGGAGAGAAATGTTCTGTGATGCAATTTGCCAATCACAGGAAAGCGCTCGAAAAAATTCCCGCTCCAACTGCTAGGCCAATGCTTATAACTATGAAGTGGCCCCTATGGGCTGGTCCCCCTAACGCCCCCCCCCCAGTCGAATTTCCAGCATTGAGTTAAAACTGACTTTCTTGTATGCGCCGGTGCATGCACATAACGCTTTGTAGTAACGGTGTAGCTGCAGCGCATTTAACCTCCATCAAACAACTGTGCCTTCACATTATTCCGCAGCTATCTTCGGTTTGTTCATTGTTTTGTGCTATTGTGTCCAGTGGCGGCTCATACATAAGCACAATGGTGCAACACCCTCCCCAATTTTTTTTGATATTATCGATAACCTTCAATACAAAAGTCCCTTTTTCTTCGATTCTATTTTTATCATTGTAGCAGTGCCATGTTTAATCGTTTTGCTTAATGTCAGTTACCATCATATCACTTGCGCACAAAAACGAGTTCACTATGACGTCATTAAGCCCCAGGTCATGAAAAATCCAAAAATCTTTGTCTGTGCGCTTCAAAGACCCAGCTGCGTAGTGTTTGGCTGCTGTGCGCATGCGCATAAAGGTAGCGACGTGCAAGGCTGAAAGGGAGAGGCCTGGCGTGCTGGTGGAAGCGTTTTCGTGTTCCGCGTGTGTTGTGCTTAAAACCGCTTACCATTTTATTTTTAAATGAATAGATCAAGCTTAAACTGTAGTTATTTACGTAAAAAACAATTTGACTTGTAGTTTTAGGATTTTATTAAGTTTCTGGTTCAATTTTCTTTTTTAAACCTGCTTACTTTTACACAACATTAAATCAAAGGTTTAATATTTTGCCTACGAGCCCCCACTGATTGCCTCTCTACGGTTTCTTCTACCAAGAAAACAAACGCAACCTAGACAGCAGCACTGGTTACTACCGATTGCTCGATCGTTGCCCATTTCTAAAAATTAAACCCCACGGTTTATGTGTCACGAAAATGTAAAATACAAAAGCCAACAAGGCCATAGGATTACCATGGCACACCCGTCTGTCTTATTTACAGAAAGATTGGCAAAAAAGGGCATGCCCCCCCCCCCCCCCCCACAATTTGAAATTGAACAATAAGGTAGCTACCCCCTGCAAACATATTTAAGTCACATTTTAAGTTAGATTACTTGCCCCCCACCCCCAAAAAGTTGGGCTGGCTACGCTATTGCAACACTGTGTGAGAGTAGCCGCGAAGAGCAGCTGGAACATAATAAAGCTGAGCCTGGCAAACAAAACAGTGTCAAGACTACAGTTAACAAACCAAGGACGAACTAGCAGTTGTTAAATTACAAAAAACAGAATAGTTTCAAAGGCACTATATTTGGGCAGTCAGACGGCTCGACGAACCCACCTTAAGCACAGCGCAATGACAAAACGAGCCAAAAAAGGACGACCGTAGCAAAAAACTTTTCTGAAATTTGTCGTTTTGTATCACGAAGATTTGACACGATTTTGCTGTACGACGTCTGCACTTCATTAAACACATGATCATTTAGGATATTTAACTCAAAAAGCCAGTCTGCGTTTTAATGGTTTGCAGTTCTGTCAAGTCAGAGTCTTTAAGAACTGTACTTTACTCCGGAAACCTGAGCTTTTGACCTGAACTGGAATCGGAAATTCGACGTCAGTAACACATAAGTTACAAGCTTTTTGGGTCTTGTTCTTTGCTTTGAGTCGTTAAAAGCAGATCGTTTGAAATATTCATGGTGGAGAGTGTAGAACCACAGATTTAAGTTGTTTTCGTTGTGCAGTTTAGCTTTTTTAATCGCTGATTAGTTGTGCAGGAAATATAACTTACATTAAGCATTGGGGAAAACTTGTACCTTATGGATGGTATTTGCGTTTTGACGGCCTTGTTGCTTTTATTGCTAAGTTCTTGTCATCCCACCGACCAAGCTTCCGACAACTTTTTGACCTGCACTGTTGGTTCAAAAAGCTTCGACACTTTTCGTATTCGCCATGTGGTTGAAAACAACGAAGGCGGTCCAAGGCTAAGGGGACTTCCTGGTAAAAAAGGGCCAATAGGGTTGAAGGGGGAACCCGGTTTACCAGGAGGCAATAGATTAAACGGAACTAAGGGAGAAATGGGCACAAAAGGTGATAAAGGAGATGTTGGGCCTGCTGGACCTCCTGGCACCGTCGCAAATGGTTTCACAGCTTCCACAGGATCCAAAGATAAAAAAGGACAAAAAGGAAGTAAAGGTCCACCTGGATCGGTTGGCCAGAAGGGTCGGAAAGGTGCCCGGGGATCAATTGGTACCTTGGGGTCTAAAGGACAAAAGGGTGTTCGAGGGGCAACTGGTTCCACTGGCCAGAAAGGTTCCCGGGGTGCGACTGGTCCTTTGGGGCCTAAAGGTCAAAAGGGTGTTCGAGGGGCAACTGGTTCCATTGGACAGAAAGGTGTTCGGGGTGCGACTGGTCCTGTGGGGCCTAAAGGTCAAAAGGGTGTTCGAGGGGCAACTGGTTCCATTGGACAAAAAGGTGTTCGGGGTGCGACTGGTCCTTTGGGGCCTAAAGGACAAAAGGGTGTTAGAGGGGCAACTGGTTCCATTGGACAGAAAGGTGTTCGGGGTGCGATTGGTCCTCATGGGCCTAAAGGTCAAAAGGGTGTTCGAGGGGCAACTAGTTCCATACGCCAAAAGGGACAAAAAGGAGTCAGGGGTGCAATTGGTCCTCTGGGGCCGAAGGGCCAAAAGGGCGCTGGCGGCGCCACTGGTTCTGTGGGCACGAAGGGCCAAAAAGGCGAAACTGGGGAGTTGAACAAAAATCAATTGCAGAAATTAATTGGTAAGCAATATTTGTTTGGTAATAAACTTTTATTGTGATTGACTCAAATTGATTTCGTGCTCTTGTTTGCAGCACGATTGGATGCATTGGAGAATTTCGCAAGTAGGTATATTGTTAAAAACGGACCTAGATGCGTTACGCTAATGTAAAACCAGCAGTCCTAGTTTAGTTTCTACATACTTTTGCATGTATTTTTCGAGGTGTAGCCTAACGGTTAAATTTTCAGTCAACAATATGTGTGATGCAATATTTTGTGACGCTAAAGTAGAAATCATGTTTTTGCAGATCGCATGGAACCTTCCATTCGTAAGTATATGCGCTAAAAACTAAACAAAGTACAGCAAAACTTAATATTGTCGGTTTTAAATGTACGTTTGCCTATGCACGGGATTGCGCCTTCAATTTTTGTAAAATGCGAATCAATTCTAAAAACAGGTCGCAGGCTTTGAATGATCATGGGTTTTAATCTGTTGAAATTCTTGAGGGGGATTCACACCAGATGCGGTTAACGGTTGTGGCTGGCAATGCGTAGTGGCTGCGGTTGTGCGCGGATTTTACGCGCGACTCTTGAAGGGGCAGGGGGCTTCACACCACCAGTGCTAGGTGAAGCATCGCGGTGGCAAATCATTGTCATTGTCAAGAAAAACAAGAAAACTAAGTCAATGTGCTTGCTAATTTGAGTGTCTCTACGTCAAAAAATCGTTGATAGGGAATTTAAGTTAGTACCACTTTGACACAAAGTACCAATTTGACACAAATTTATTGTAACAAGACAATTTGCTCAATTGCCATCAATATTTTAACTTTCTTCTCTAAATTTCTATTAAACATTAATGAAACTATTAATCTACAAACAAAACTATTTAAAACTACCAGAAATTAATCACAATAGCCGAATACCTTACGATTTAACTTTGCCGTCAGCCGCTTTTGCCGAGAGAAATACGCCGTCGCCGCATGACGCCGGCTGGTGTAAATGCCCGGCCGCTTGCCGCGAGATCAAAAACCGCACCGCCGCCGTTAACCGCGTCTGATGTAAATCCCCCTTTATTCTAAAAAAAGGTTTTTAACTGTTTAGCGTGAACTTTTGAAATCTGGTATAAGCTTATTAAGTTGACGTGAGGAAGGTTTGGGTAGCCCCCTGACATTCTATCGGAATCGTAACCGAAGTTCAATGTTACGATTTATATTTTTGACAATACTTTATACAATTGCAGATGAATCCAATTCAACTTCAGGTTCTTGATTAAACGGTGAGTAATAGGTAATAAAATTATTGTAGTAACCGATCGTAATAATATTCGCAAGAACTAATTTCTTTGGTCAATTTACTTTTTGGCCAAATTCTAATCGTCAGTGTTCAAACGAATGGTTTGAAAATTAGGGAAAACATTTTAGCTAACTTATGAATGCTTTATAACAGGGTAACATGCCTCCTCTTTGCTGCAATGTGCCGATGAATCCCGCTCTGTACAGAGGATACTGCATATGTTTCACACATTCGTATTCCGCCATATTTCATTGTACAGGCTGCAAAAGTTACTTTCATGTCTGACAACAGAATGTGCACTGGGGTAAAAACGTTTGTTTGCTTAGTAAAACTTCTACAACAACGGCAACCACCATCATATCACCGTCAAGGCTGTTGGAACCGCAGAGACAGGTATCTCGACGGTGTAGTCATTCAGCCGCTGCACCAAACTGATTATAAAAACGAAACAAACGACGCCTTTTCTGTTTTTCGATGCTCGAGCTATTTTCACAACTTTGTATTGCTGGTTCATTCTATTGACAAATAAACTTGGACTGTAAATAGACTGAACTGTCTTAAATCGCCTGTAGATCTTGACCAAAACCTTAAGCAATCGTAAAAATGATGTATTTTTGATGGAAGAAAAATCGAAAACGGTTTGCTACGACGATTCATCTGTTGATTGGTCGTACTCCTGGTGTCTCCGTTTAAGATACGAAGCCAGTGATTCTTTCACATTTGCTTTCTTTTCGGCGGGTTGCGCGACGTCGCGACTGTAGTTGCAAATTGTCGACCACAAGTCACCTAAAAAAGAACAGAATTTGGTGTAAACGTCGCTTAATCGATTAGGTGATTAACAGGTTGCTATATTTCTTGCAACCCCTCATTTACTTTGTAAGATATATTGGATGAATAAGAAGATACAAGCCAGTATTACTGAAAAAACATTTTCTGATGATGACAACAGCGTTTGTCAAAACGTAGAAAACTTTTTGTACACAAGTACTGGCTTGTATTGTATTGTATTATTGAGGCTATTTGAACGGTGTTACTAAGTTGATTGGTTTAAATACCAAATCCATTTTGCGGTTTCTCTGAAAGGAACCTGAGCGACATTGCACCCAACCATTGAACTTATAATTTATCTTCATCAGTTGATCAGTTAAAAGTCTAACCTACTTTGGAACTGGGCAACAGCAAAGACAACTAATTACTCCTTTTTGTACTTATGGCTTTGGTACTCACATATTCGAAGCTTTTTCTCCACTATGAAGGAATAAACGTCAAAGATTTCGTGCATTAGTTGTTGGTCTCCGAAGGTAAAATAGCAAAGGTCTCTTCCGCAAGCTGCTGCAGCCATCAACTGAATAATGCCTGTAGACATGGTTTATGCAAACTTACAATGCTTGAAACATATTTGGGTGGATATTTTGGTCATTTGGCCTTTTGTACAAAGCATCGATAACGGGCGGCACGTGTAAACAACAGTGTATGCTATTTTTTTAAGGGGAAACTATGCCAAGTACTATATATCAAATGCCGTAGTTCCAAGTTACGACCGCCATTCTCTTGAAACGACATCAACTTACCTTTTAAAATAGGATTACCACCGAATGCTCCGCATCCCCAGTTTCCAGTTGCAATAGCTGGGGCGACATCTGGATCGTCACAGTGAAATCCGCAGTAGGCTTTGTTCAATTCACGAACGATTGCTGTAGGGGTGTATTGGTTTGACCATCTGGAAATACAGCACGCTGGTTGTAAACAGTAGGCTTTGTGAAATGAAGCGTTGTGAAAAAAGAACACCCAAGCACGTCAAGCTAATTTAGGTTTAAATCTTGGTGGTTGGTAAAATAGGTTTTGTATCGAAATCTGCCAATATGGGGTGAATGAATTACAACCTACCAGTTAAATGGTGAAGCGTTTGTACCAAGATTTTTTCGTGGTTAAAACTATATTTGCACAACAAGGCAAGTCTGCCACTCGAAACCATCACAGCACTGGGAAAACCATACACTGGGATATGTGCTATCATAATAACATGTGTCGGCATACCCCATCAAACATTACATTCCGAAATGTGAATATTCCTATTTCTGTGCCGAAATTTGGCAAAACGTTCCAAGTTCGCCTGGCGTACAGTGATAAAAGTACTGTGGTACTAAACATAACGCCAATGAGACAACACAGGCTGTATTATGTCCTTAATCCGTCCTGACCATAATTTGTTTTTTTAAAAGTCTGCTTTAACGTATTGGAGTATTCAACAAAGACAATGTCAATGTTATACCTTTTGTATTTTGTGGCGTCAATGGCAACAATTTGGGTTTTGCGTCTTCCCCAAGTGTCACGCTCGGTTGCGTCCACGTGATCGCCCGTCCACTGGTAAGTTTCCGCATAGCCAGAGTAATTACTGAATCGTTCGGCACCTGAAGTTAATAAACTCTACATCAGTGGTTGCAACATGAGCACCAGCGCCCCCCTGTGGGCGTTTGCTATCAATGGGCGGGCGCTGTGGGAAAATTTGGCGATTATAATGTCAAATTTTGTCATGTATTTCTATAAACGACCAATATAAGAAATTTGCCAAAATGTTTCCAACATATACGCTATTTTTTTTCTACTTACACGTTGATCAAGCGAGTTTTTGTACTGATAAAATAAAATAGTAAAATTTTTGTGTAAAAGCAATTGCCAGCTATTCTACTTTAAACATCTCTATAAATTTAACAGTTCTGACGAATTAGAAAGGAATGCCGAATTTCCAAACTAACCTTAGAATAGCTTGCGTGCTCTAATTTTAGTGCGAACCTGTAACAAGGATGCATTCATTGTCGTCCATCTTTTCCATGAAAAGCATTGAAGCAATGAGCTCCGGGCAGATGCAGAAGCGAATTTCTTCTTGCACAAGGCCAGTACGTAAAACACCACCTCCGATATACTTGTTTGCAAAGTCAACCTGTACGTAACAATGTTATATATCTGTAGAACCAGTTTTAAGTCATTGATACTTCACTTAAATCTATTCAATGGAGTAAAGGCACTGCCAAAAAGATTTTAGGTGACCTAATGCCATTTCTTTTAAGGCTTGACTTAAAACTAAATAAGGTAGCAACGATGCCTGCAATATTACACTCTTTGTGGTTTAAACTTCTTGCCTGCAAAAGTCCTTGTGCGTCTTCTATCATTCCATTGCAGGAGATGTGTAGTTTGCCCAAAGTGCAAGGGCTCTGACTCCACCTCGGAAATTTGTTCATGCACCGGCGTTCGTAAGTTATGGTACCAGTAGGCACTGCACAAACACACATGTATGGATAAAGTCACTAAATAATGTTTTTTAACAAGCGCACCTAATTTCCCCCTGTTTTTTTAGATAATTGTATCTCCCGATAACTTACTGTCTTTGATAACACGTTGAAAATAGTGCAACAGTGTCCTAATCTTATGCATGTTGGCTTCCTCCCTTCTTCCCCCACCCTGGAGTATTCTAGAAAGAAATATATGGGTAAACTTGACTTTAGGCACACAAATGTATTGGTGCAGATATAACTTTTGCAAGAGAAAAAAAACAGGTATTTACCCGCTAAAGTTGATTGTGGGGAAATTTGCATACTCTGAGTCTCTGTGTTGTGAGTTTCGCCGCGGATATGTACAGAAAAAAGCGTTGCATAGTAGACAAGCAACCTGTTGTTGTGTTAAGGTTACTTTGCTGCATCGATGTTGGCTGAGAAGTGGCAACGGCTGCAAAGAAACAAAAGGTTGTTCGGAGACTTTTTTAGTGAACAAAAAAGCTGTTTTCTTGTTTCAATCTTTTTTCCATTTATCTTATTTTCATTTATGCAATAAAAATACAAGCCATTTCTTTGGTTCTGTTTTCAGAATTTTAATGCATTTCATAAACTGAATGAGGAGTTTCCTGATATTGAATTGTTTGAACATTGATTATCCAAACATCTACATTGATTGAAAAACAGTATATTGTACTGCATGATGAGTACAAATGTACAAGTGTCCATTACCTCCGGGAAAAGTGTTGGAAGCTGCAATGTCAGGTTAATCATTCCTGAAAGAGTTGTATCAAAAAACGTTTTTGCAAAGTCAGCACTAACAAAGTCAGTAAAAAATGCATGCAGGCTGCGGAAGGTCCAGCTATGGGAATACCGGGAGTTGTAGACAAGTATTGATTCCTGAAAAAAAAAAATTCACGAAAATCAAGATATTCTATGTTGTACTTCATGTCATGAGTTTTATTTAACACAGTCCTATTTAGCAAAAAAATTAATTGAGGCTGTCAGTAGTGAGTCAGGAACATGACTCAAAGAAATAACAGGTGGACCCTGTTTTAAAGGTGAACTAAAAATTCAAAATAAGGTTTCTTAAAGATTTTACTAAGTATCCTTACACAACAATTCTATTAATGTTATTTGACCAGAGTTTTGGACATTATTTAATTGAGAAATAAACAAGCTCCAATTTCAAAGTTGTGTCTTCCAGTACCTACTTCAATGTCGATGGAACTAGACAAGTTCATAAGTAGGGAGGCTTCAATCATTTCCCAACGCTGACTAAGCGACTTGCCACCCGGAGTATCAACAGCGTAGAGATTCTTAGGGGAACAAGGGAGACGAACATGGTGGGCATCCCAACGGTCTGTGTACAGATGGTCAAATGGCACTGGAGGAACTGTCCCATTGAACGAACCCTGGACAAGGAAGTCATCTATTTATTTAAATTTATTCTTGATTGGCAGAATAATGTAATTGATTGTTGTCAAGTTTAATGCATTTTTGCAGCTCTTCTTGTAAACCATACATGATTTATTTCATAAATTTGGTTAGTGACTTTAATTAGGTGCAACTTTGAATAAAATCAAATCAAAAAATGATCCAAATGAACTGCAATAAGGCAGGTAGTGAAACTGCAGTACTGTTTATGTGCATAACAATTCCAGTCTTGTTCCGCCCACTGAGAGTAAAAAGTAAAACTAACAAACAACCCATGACTTTCAATGCGTGCATTAACTTGCTCATCAAAATACAGGAAAGAATTGTACAAAGTAAGCTAACCATTCAAACCAACGACCTTGGTTTTGAGCTAGTAGGCAATTTGCACCCAGCAGAAAAGAACCACAGGGAAAATTGCAAGAGCTAATGTGAAGTACCTGAAAGTTCAGTACCTGAAAGAGAACCCAGTGGCTGGGAGATGATTTAAGTTCCATAGGATCTAATAGCACCCTGTTTAAGTCTTCAAATGGTGTGCCAAGCTTTGTTTCCTTCGGTTGATTCTGTTGAAGATTAATGGAGAAATCAAAATCGACACCTTGGCGAAAACAAGCAAATACTTACATTTCCTTCATTTTCTGCTTCATAGGATCCTTCGAGTCTTGTAGACGCACTGTAGAATTGTGTAAAGAGGTTTACTGGCAGTAAAAAGTGTATTTGTTAGTAAAACAAATCTTGAAGGCATGAGTATAGTATAAAGCAAAAGCAAACCTAACACAGAATATAGTAATTTTTCACAAACCTGTTATTGCTCAAATCACTGTTTTCTTGTAGACATGAGGCACCTGGAATTTTTGTTTTAAATACAATTTTTAAATTCCAGTAATTAAAACATTCACAAAATTGGTGGTAAGGTTGGGTAAATGCTGGTTGACAGAAGGGAAAAATACTTATAAATTGTGTTGGTATCTTTAGGCCATGTATTGCCCAAAATAAGATTACATGCGTTTTTTTCAACAAAGCTTTGTTAACCAATTGGTAAGTGTTACAATTTCTTTGTTATCTTACCTGAATCATCTTCCCCATCAAACCAGTCATGTGAGTTGCTTTCTGGTGGAACCATCTTAACAGACTGGGAGGAATCATCACCTTTCAGTTTTAAGTCTTCCACTTCTGCCTCTGTCGTACTAGGGACACTTTCACAATTCTCCAGTTCATCCAGCGGTCTACTTTTGGTGGCTGAAAGATTCATCTCCAGACCGCTTGGTGATGCTTCACTCATTCTGTCTCTTTCTTGTGTAACACCCACTGAATCATTCTGTTGAAATATAATCTGTATAATTGGACATCAAGACAGTAAGTTACTACTTTACAGGCTAAAAATTTTCCAAGCCACCATTTTAGCATATGTTGTCACCTTTTTGAAGAAGAAAATACCCAATATAATGACAATTCGAAGTGGTTTAAACTTTAGAACACTCTCTGCGCAAGCTTAGTTGAGGAAAAATCATAATACTGTTGCAGATTAAGCAAAACATTTTACCAAATATTTGTTATTGTTGATTTACCACTGTAGTTTTTGCTTGAAACTTTTTCAGGGCAAATCGTTTTTGCTGCAGTCTTGACAAATTTGTAGATTTGCTGTTGTTTAATGAAGGTGACTGCTTAAGTAAGTCGGTGATAGCAAGTTGCTTAAGCTTTTTCTTTTGTGGTGGAGATGTATTAAACATGGCCAAAACGTAAAGACCTTGTATTATACCCTGCACATAAGATAAAGATTAAATTATCACACGTTGTTTCAGATAATGCGAAGCCATTATACGTTTTTGACAACTAACGCCGTCGTTTTACCTATTACAGCTAAAAATAACTAAAAAAATAGGACGCAAAATTGTTCAACCGTAAGTCCTAAATATGCAGACAACTTACAACTTAATTCCTGCAACAAAAATAAAACAAATACACGATTTCTATGTTTCTTGCTTCGCGGTAATTCTTCCAAAAAATTAACGTTTATTACGTCAGAATGCATTCAATAACAATTGAGCGACAAAATCCCCCATATCGATGCTTGTGACTTTTTAAAAACTCATCAAACTTTATTGCTCTGTTGTTTGCCTCGCAATAAAATACCTTATCTGTTGACACAAAACATGGTAGAAAAACAGGATTTAAACGCGTCATTGCATGCATCATTGGTAATGGAGTTGTTCAACGAATGGCTGCGCTCGTCTCGTTTTGCGTAAGTTCCAGTGATTGGGTTAAAAGAGCGGTCGATATTTCGTGCGTTTGTACCATAAGCAAGCGTTTTTATGGCTACATCTGTTTAGAATTTTTGATGTTCATGTGTTTTGCTTAATGTGTGTTGTGTATGACCACAAGAGTTTTCGATTGTTTTTTAAATTGTATGTATTTGTTGTAAAATTTGTAATCTTTGTCAGGAAGATGAAGTCTATAGTACTAAATACCGTGTAGAGCGAAATACATTACAAGCAATTTAAAGAGAAACCATCTCAATAAATTTTATAGACAGATAACAACTAGTCTGTAGTAAAACACTGAATTCCAGTGTTTCAATGAAGCAAATATTTCTATAGAGTTGATAATACCACTTACATAAAAAGGGGTTATTGTACAATAGGCATGTTTGGACTTCTTAAAAAGAACAGTAGTTTGATTGGAGCACAGCTTTATGCCCCAAAATGTATTAGTAGATGGTCTGTAAATTTATTTTTTGTGTAGCAGATTTCGATTATACATATATTAGTTGAAACACTACCAAGAAAGCAGAAATTGCTTCGCAAAATACAATAAAGCTGGTAAGTTTCTGTTGGACTTAATATAAACATAACAAAACAATGCAACCTGACCGTTATGTCTGTGTGTTTGTATATTTGGGACGTGGTCTGCTGTTTACCTACTTAGTTTTACCATTACCGAACTGCCAGCCAGAACATATGAACTTAATTGTAATGAAGAAATCCTAACTTAGTAAACTTGTATTGAGTACAAAATATTTCTATCTTACTGATTAGCAGTGTTCCTGTATGCATTCGTTTTTTGGTCATTATAATCCACATGTGAACTCGCATACCAATTGATAAACGGTATTTTGTGCAATTAATATTTACATTATGTTGGACATCTGCCGCATCCTAAAAAATAGGTGTTTAGTGTACATAGGTGGAAAATGGTGTGATAAATAGCAAAAAGCCATTATTGACACATGTGGAATCTTCTGGGCCTGCGGTGTACTAACTGTATTACAGACTTGTGTTCAGGCGCGTGTGGTTGGAAGATGGCAGGCCTTACACTTGCCCCCAGGCATATCATTTTCAACTTTTGTATTCATGTCATTTAGCCCACGTCCTTAGGCAAAGGCTGCAATTTGGAGTTTTGGAGTTAATTGGTTAGCTCGGTGCTTTTTATCTGTACTATGCAATTGTAATTGCTTGCGTACGTATAACTATGTTGTGTTTTTTTCAATTCAGGATATACTTTTAAAACTGTCCCGGTATGTGTTTCCTGTGTTGCATTTGTTGGGGCCATGTTCTATAAACAAAGTGTTTTTGAGTTGTTTGAAAAACTGAGTTGTCTTAAAAAAGGAAAGCAATTATTACAATATAAATTGCTTGTTATTTGGGTTTAACGTTTTTTGCCATAACTTTCTGTAACATATGTGTTTGTGAGTGTGCAGGTTCTTGTAAGTAAATCTATTATGTGTTGAACAAAATGATACTAGTTGCAGGCCCACCGAATGTGTTAAGGTGTGGTGAAGTCACATAATCAAGCTTACAACGCCTTTGCTCGACAGTGCGTCTATCGTATTGTCCTTGTGGATTATACACAGACAGAAAATATAAATCAAAATGGTTCGGAGTGGATCTACCTCTTCTATTGGACCTAAATCGCCCACTAGTAACTGTGCTGTGGACAAGGATTCTCCTGATAAAGATGTATTGTCAACTGCTATTATTGAAACCATCCGCAGAGTAAGTGTTTGCCACAGAGTAATACATGTCGGATATACACACAGACCAGTTACTTGGCTTTTCCTCTATTTCTTTGTACTCAATCTGCAATTTGTTTTGGGGCATTTATGTTACAAGTGACTGTAAAAATTGTACTCGAGATATATACATACAGGTGTACTGGCACTAAATAAATAGCCAGGCAATAAACTGGTTTGAATACAGAACTAAACTGGAGACCTTTTTACGGTCAACTTTTGTAACACAAGTTAATAAATATTTATTGGTTGAAGAGTAATTTATGACCGACTTTTACTAATAGTCAGTGAGCTTTAAGGTATTTTACTCGAGTAGTCTCACCACAGTGATAGAAGTGTTTACTTGTCCCACCTATGTCCATATGCTTACTATTTGGATTCTGTAGATCAGATCACAGAAACAGCGGCCCTCTTTGGACCGAATTAGCAAGTGGGTAATGAATCGGACAGCTGCCCGAAACTGTAGCTTGGAAGATGTTACAAATCGCCTGGAGGATTTGTCGGCATGCGGCAAAATTTTAAAGGTATGGATATATGACTGGCTTGGTTTTGAACAGTGATTTGCTACATGATTTATACATAAAGAAATTTTTGGTTAAAATGATGTCATGCCCATTAGGAACCAATGCAATAGTGTCTTAGAGTATTTTGTACTTTAATCGAGGTTTTTTTATAGTGAAACACTGGGTACTATACGCTACTATTAAATTACCTGTTAACTTACACACCCCAGGTTTTTAATACTTTTACTGTGTTCGAGTAAAGAAGCCTGCTCATTTTTAACATTAGTACACACTAGATTAGCACAAATGTTGACAAACTTGCTGCCTTGTGTTATATAAGATAAACACTAAAAAGAGTTTTTGTGGCTCACAAAGTTTTGTTTATGCTCAAATTTGCCCCCAGGCTAGTGCATTGTCTGTGGTGTACAAACTCTGTTTGGATAGTGACCCAACCATAACCATTTTACTGGCTTTACTTCGTTTCTATTTGACTGTGACAGATTTCTAAGTGAATATATTGACATAGGTCTTCAACCAAGGGGAATATTCATACCGTGACCCTGAAACGATGACTCCTCGTGCCAGTGGACGTGCTTCCAAAGCCTGGAAAGAAGGGAAACATCGACAAACACCAACATCAACCCCAACAGTTCACAAAAGTCTGTTGCATTCCCCAACCAGTCCTAAAATAGCTTCGCCAGAGCTGACTCTAATTCCAAGAAATCCATTAATGCGTCACAAGACTCTACAGGTTATTTTGCTGTCATGTATTTGCTGCAGGTGGAGTTTGTTTTATGCCTTGGCATGTGGTTGTCAAAACATACAGGGAAAATCTGTGCTTTGTATTTCCTTTTTTTGCATGATACTGAATATTTGCACCAAGTTGTCTCCGGATTCCAAAATACCCTGTATGTTATAATTTGACACCTGGAAATTTAACAACATCAAATTTACCATTGCATGTAGTGTGAAACACAAGTACTTACATTATATTTCAATACAGGTTTCGGATTATATAAAGCTGGTGCAGGTTTCACTTGAGGGGCTTTCCCAACCGGAAGGGGCAGCCATAAAAGATATGGACCGATATCTGGAAACTACATACTACATTGAGGTGTGCTGAAATATTGCGAACATTTTAAATCCTTTTAAATTGCACACAATGCTTTGTACTTGCTGCTATTTAAACCTATGTGTTTTTTTAATCATGTTTTTTTAATCAAGTGCAGCAGAAATAGTAAAATGGTTTGATTCTTTTGTAGGGAATATCAGCCATTGACTTCAGCCGACACCTTCGCTTGGCTTGTAAGCGGTTGGTCAATGCTGGCCGCCTGATTAAGGACGGTCTGATATTTCGTCTGGCTTCAAATGCCCTGCCTGTATCCCCAGAAGCAACCAAAGTCTCGAATTCTGTTGCTAAGGATGAGGAAAATTCTAATGAGGTAAGGATTTGTAACTGATTTTACTCACAGAGATAGCAAATGAGTAAATTTTTGCACCAATATACCATAAGTGCTAAACTGCATTTTGTCATTTCAAGTATTGTTTGGGTTTATACAGTGTTTTCAGTATGAGTGAAGCCATGTTCTAAATCTGCTGTGTAAACATGTGGTATGTGTCGAGCATATCCAAACACAAGTCTATCTATGTATAGCGCAGTATGTTTACACACCATACTGAACGGAAGCCCACTGTGTTTATTTGCAGCATTGAGAAACCAAGGCTGCCTTTAGATTTGTTTCACTTTTGATGATTTAGCTTTTATCAAAAAGAAAGCCAAGTAGTATATTATCAAATATGTCAGCATCTTACAAACAATAGTTAGCCCACTGTGCAACAATACAGCATACATGGATTTTGAGTGTTAAGTAAACAAGTCCTGCTCATTTAGATAAAGCTGTCCGCAAGTCATACCAGAGTGGCAGCTGCTAACCACAATTGTCATGTGGTTAACCTGTACTTGTTTTTGTCTGGCAAGCGTTACGGACACTGCCTCTTTTGCAGCCCCAACCACATGCTGGTGTAGACGTCGGTTTGTTTGTACGCGTATTTTGACGGCTTTAATTCACCGGTGCTAACGTTTTGTTTTGATCTTTTAAAATTGATACCTTGTGCAGCAGATTTTTAAGCATTGCTACTTTTGACAACAAATTACCCTTTAAAACTAAACCAAAGCATGCCAGGCCGTACATGTGTAAAGATAAAAAGTTACAGCGTTAGTAAACAGCCCACCCTCGGAGCGTGTGAACATCCGGGCACAGGCATCAGGGACAGTGTCTCTGCTTACTTTGCACATACACATGCACTCGAGTTGTAACAGCGGTTTTTGGAAGCGGCACAAGTCGTTTTTAGTGCGAATTAGCATGGCGTGTTAAATACATGTGAGTATTGACGGTTTATTGCCTTTAAGATAGGATGCTTGTTGGGCAATCGCACATGAGTGAATGGAATTTAAATGCTTTAAACACTTTTTTGAAGCGTACATCCAGCAAAATATTGCTTCGCATTTGTCGTTTTGTTGAATTAAAATGTTTACAACGTTTTTTGTTAACACAAAAAGTTTGAGATTGGTTTATAAGTTCAACGTAAATCTACCCTAACAATTTCCGAAAACGTTGTGTTCTATTTATCCCACAAGGCGTAAAATTACTAATTGCCAAATCTCGTGTAAATCCAACACTTCTACAGTTCGCGACCGCCACTACGCCAACTTAGTTTCGTGAGACTTTAATTTCCGTTTGTGGCTTTGATTACGAACGACAGGCTAATTGACCAAACATCCCATCGACATTTTAACCCGCCCTTTTCCTGGCGGGCTGTCTTGTGCGCTTTAGGTCACATGACAAAAGGTCACTTAAAATCGATGCGCAATCGCTGGTAACTCAGTTCGGCCATTGTTACGTAAACGATACGTCACAAAACTTCGATCGCGTCATGCATTCATATCAGGCCACAGTACACGCACGAAGCACGTTTAACCAGGTTCGTGTAGTCGACCGTGACGGATATTTTGGAAACTGACTAAAACAATAAAGAGGATCGTAATGTTGGTTTATATGCGTTTGTGTAAATATTTTTTTTACGTTTTAAAAGCAGTGACAGTGACAGTTAACTGGTTTATTCAGTCTATTGTTTTACAAAGTACCTAGTTTGTTGTTTCCTTGTTTGTAACTGATAATGCCATTTACTTGTCGAAATTGATTTTTATCATTTGCCCAGAGAACTACAAACACTAATTTAGGTGTGCCATAAGCTTGAACCATATTTAGGCATATTTTAATGTTTCAATTTGAAAAGTAGCTTAGCATTGGTTGTTGGCGCAATGGACCCTTCGCTTAGGAGAAACGCTTGTGTGTGCTTTGTTTTACTGAGCGTGGGAATCAATCACGTGATTGTCTAGATCGCGTCGTTGTGCCTTGTCACTTTACTGCGCTTAATAACTGAAATCGCTACTGTGTATTTCCCGAGCGCTGTAAATAGCACAGCCCTTGTGTGGTGACACGATTGTTCAATTCCTAGTGTTTGCCAAATCAGTTAAATTTACAACTGCAGCCTACAGGCGGAACGGTTCTCGAGTTGCGAGCAATACTACTGATTGCCATGCCTGATTTCCGTAAATAAGCTTCTATATCGGCAGACGAATGTGGGAAAGTAATCACCCTAGCTTCCTTTATCTACATCACATTAAAGCAATTCGATGTTTTTTTTGGCTTGGTATTTAGTTACCTATCATAATGAAAGTATATTTGTCCCCAAAATGCTCAATACGGTACCTTACGTGCGTTTAAATCTATTTCCCCCAGCATCAATTGGCCGAATTAACCAACATCACGCTTCCTGTATACTTAACGTTCTACCCTATTGGTTAACCCGCCACTCAACTCAAGCGACCATCAAAAGGCCACTGGAATGTCAAAGCTATTTACAATTCTCGCCTGCAGCCGCGCCATCGCTTGTACGTGACACAGTTCAGGTTGTTTAACCCCCCGATGTTTCACAATCTAGAAGCGATGAACCCATTGGCGCACTGTAAGTCACTTTAAGCGAGCTTGTTGCTACTGCAGGCTTCTTGGACTTTTGGGACAGACGTGTCTGTATGTTTAACGGACGTTGCAAATTGTGGTGAAAATGCGCGGATACTATTGGATTTGAAAGTGTTATTTACCGTTGCCACCGAGTACGCTCAGTGACGTTGCTTTGCCTTGCGTGTTTGTGTATGAACTGATGTCGCAATCTAGCATTTGAAACATCAACTTAAATAGGAAGCGATTGTTATCGATGGACTGCGTTGCAAATGGAAAAGCAACGTTCTGTCTTCGTGTTTTGTTTCGCTCACTCACTTGACAATCAACACAGACGATCCCGTTGTAGCAAAGACTAGTTCCGTTTTCCGCAAAACGCTTCTGTCACTGCACGATTGGTTGTCGCCACTCGCGCTCACAACGCAAGAGCTGCCTTCCACCAATCGAACCCAATCCTCCTCGTCACGTGGTAACCCGAGCTCGGTGATTCCCCTGTTTGGCGACCGACCGCCGCGCATGTTGCCAAGCTGAAAAGGCTGCTGGTGTTGGCTGACCCGTTCAAGCTCCTCCGTGGTTTTTAAACCAACACCAGGCGCAAATAGCTGCTGCTGTGGTCGTAATCCGATGTGCTCCAACTGTGAGCAACCTCGGTTAAACCGCTAATAGAGGCGCCTAACTGCGCGTGAAGTATGATGCTATTAGCGGTCCCCCGCGTGGCTAAACTGGCGTAAAGTGTTTTCCTCACACAATGGATGGAAACTTTTCGGAGCACGTACAAAATGCTTTCTTGGGTAATCGTGTTTCGCAAACTAAAACGTTTAAAAACTATTTTAGCAATGTTTAATAATTTGATGACTATACTGTCACACACCTTTTACATGTAAATTTTGTCATGGATTTTGAGCAAATTCGTGGTTATTATTGTTGTCTAAAAGTGCCATTGGTCTTTACATCGCTATTTCGGGATGTTTACGAGTTTGCCTTGCATAATGCTACATACTATACCACGACCCGAAGTATAGATAGTAGTCAAATTTCCTTTTCAAGGGGGCGGAAAATTAATTATTCATTGTTTCGTTTCCGCGATTTCACACCGCGCGATAAGCAGGTGCCGGTCACTCTGACGTCATAAGGAGAAAAATGATCACTTACGTTGGTCAGGCAGATGTTCTCGTAGTCGATGGCCGGCCTAACCTTGTTGTTCTCTATTTTTAAAGTTTTGCGTTGACCGCGGACCATTTTCTAACCTATTTTCATCACTGCATTTATTTGTGTGGCCACAAATAGAATCCGATTGTCGTGTCGTGCGCGCCGTGTACGCAGGGATTTATTATTAGACATCTTTTGATTTGTTCTCTGGTATGTAAACCACCTGTATAGGTGCCCTGCTAGTAGACTTGGGAAATTTAGTTACATTTGTTGTTCGTCTGTAAATTATACCTGTTTTACAAAAGTGAATTGCAATCAATAATAAAAGAAGATTTCCTCTACAAGAGCAACACATTTTTGTTCAGATAACAAACGCTTATCATTTCAAACTTTTTTGTAAAATATGTTGAAATCTACGAAAACTGAATGATGAGCTTAAAAGTTGTCGAAGTTGCCTGTTGCTGTCATGGTTGTGGTGTACGCAGGACTGTCAAAACGCCCGTCAAATTATACACTAACGATTTGTCGCTTTGGATCCCAGTCAATTACACACAATTGGCTGTGCGTGATGCGACGCGTCTGTGGAAGCCGAACTGGCTAGAGTTACATTCCCCGCTCCCTGACAGGAGCAGGGGCAGCGTGAAAGCGATATAACGGTATGTTGACATTTCGACGGCACTTAAGACTTTTCTTGCGGCGGGACACTTTCCCTTGGATCGTAGCAGACATCTGTCGTCGCACCCTTAGTCTGCCAGTAGCGCCTACGCCCGCACCACTCCTCAACCAAACTTTAGGCTGTTGACTTTCGAAAACGAACTTCGCGTTATTGGTTGTTACCAGTTACAAGGCGGTGGTGTATCAACGACGCTTTGGTTTGTACACATTGTAGCCTCGTACGTGTGTGAAAGAGAGCGTACGCTCCTCACCCCGTCGCTGCTGCTCTTAATAAAGAAAAAGCCAGGAGCTGAGGGCGCGCAAACTCGCGACGCGGCCAGACGACCACTGCGTTGTTTTCAATCGCATCGCAGACTCCACTTGTTGAGATGATTACAGGTTCGTGTGACTGTGTTGGCCAGCACCTCCAGTGCCCTGCAATTACGGCACCTTTAATCGACGGCCGCACTCAGCCGCTACCTAAACCGAGCTAGATAATTTCCTTCTCGCCGCCAAAAATCTCACGCGCACTTTACCGAAAGAACACTTTTACAAAGCTTTCCAGGTTCGTGACTGAAAAAATCGACGAATCGGCTGTTATGCTTTTATTGTTGTAAAAGTGTTTGAATCAGATTCCTGTGATTTCGCATATGGCTGAAGCTATCCGTATTCACAGTGTTGCAAACGAAGGAAAAAACATGTTTCATGGGTACTTTGTGCAACTGTCATGTTAAGTTGGCATGTTATAGGCAGCTATGCTAACACAACGGTTAAACAACATCATCGTTGTCTGATCCTACTCTTATGGGAATTACGGCGTGTCCCGCCCTCAGCCCAACGAACCGCAAGAATTGAACAACCACTTCTGCCATCGCTACCCCACATGGGGTGCCCTGAACCCCCAAGCGTTTAATTTGCCATGACGGATGAAACCGGACCCCAATGTTGCCCCACAACCCCCTTACAATCGCATCACGTACCGTCATTGGCCTTGCCACCAGTCACAAGGGACCCAAGCCGTTTGGTGCTTGTGGCAATGGGCAAAAGGAAATGCTGCTGCGAGGGGAAAATGTTGTCCATTATCTATTCCTGAGATGTACGAAATACCCATGTGAATGTATGTAAATTTATACATATACGTATATTACGGTGAGGTTTTGAGAACTGTCATTGGTTCCATAAACACACCTTTAAAATATCTTTGGTTCCCATGAGCTCTGTTAAAAGTCAAAGGCCGTGACGCAATTAGAACACGCGTCGAGGCGATGACGCGCGCGACTTGTTTTTCTCGATCGTCGCGACCCCTTGAAGATGTTTGTCGCATCGCCGTGTGACGTCATAATGCCCATTCCAAGCGCACTCGCGGTCGCGAGACGTGACGTCACAGGCCTGTGTTATCGCAACCCATGATGTTGATTTCGCAAGGGTATGAAATGGAGATAAAGATTGAAATCTTGAGCTGGTGCCTAGCTGTAACGAAATGAAGTCCCATTTAGGGTCGGGCACAAGTGATAGGTCGAGATCGCCGAGTGAACACGGGATCTTGTGTCTGAGCCACGCTATCTCATCTAAGATCTTAGCTACGTGCACCGGGTCGCTGTCTCCGCTTTGATTGAACCGGTTCTCAAGCTTGACCCCCATCTTTTTTATCAAGGAATCTCCTGCCCTTTGTGTGGAGAAAGTGTTTGTGAAAAGAATCCGAGTAATTCGGTTATAACGTGTTGCAATCGGGGAATATACCTACTTGTATGCAGATCAAAAGGATAATTACATATTTTGGGACTATTTTTACGAAAACAGGGACACGTATGCATTTGGACATATCATGTTTTTGAGCAAGGCAACCCTAAATCAACAAAAACCTGTGAATCATTTTCCATCCTTTTTTGTGAATCGATATTAGGTTGATTGTCTTCTTCTGTACTGCTCGCATTAAATTATCGAGGGTAACTTTTGCTAAGCACTACGGCCTTCGGAAAATGTCGCGCAACCTTTTAATCCGTGTCACTTAAGTATCTCGAGCAAAACGCTAATCAAAAACAAAACTTTTCGATAATTTGTTTTTGCCTTTGGTTACCTTATACTGTTGGTATAGTTGTGTCTTGGGAGTACTTTGCGTGTCCACAATACCACATTAGATGGTTTTTTCTTCAATGTGCAGGAACTTGAATCGAACCCATTTCTGGTATTGGCTTATACGCTCAATTTATATTTAAACCACAATTCTTGCCTGTGTCGCAGGAGTATGCGTGGTTGACTGCACAAAGCTGGGTAAAGAACCCATTAACAACGCCAACTATCGTTCTACATCACTCTCTATCCGGAGTACGTTTCGCTATCGCCCGCAGCTAATACGACAGGCTCTCTGTCAAGCTTGTGTGGTTGTCCCTGCGTGTTCTGGCCCTGGTTCAGCCTTGAGACTGCGGCCTTACGCCGTGGCGAGTTGTTTATTTAAACTTTTTCTTTAAACCGGTCGAGTAGTGATCGCGGAATGGCGGAAAACTTCCGTTGTTGTTTTGTTTGGAGCTTGCGCATGCTTTTGATGTGGCGAACCGCGACGTGGTTTCTTTCGCCTGCCCTTAAACCAATCCATTTTACTCCAACAGCGTTTAGTCTGTTTGTTACGTTGGGACTCTTGCTGTGTGTGCTTGTGTTCAATAACCAATACAAAATTTCAAAGGAATTATTTTCAGTGAAATTTGTTTACAAAGGTGTTTGATGCCAGTTTGTTTGTTGCCTGTTTGTCTTTGAGAAACACGCTTTTTTCTGTTTGCATACGCTTTTCGATTTGAGATATTTTAACGTCAGCGCACTCCAATCAGTCTAAAAGAAATCTGAACTCCCATTTAGGTATTTTGGGGTTTACATCAATTGACCTCCCAAACAAAACAGATAATGTTCAAACCGAAAACCTCACATTTAGAGGTGAACTGGTAATGTGAAATCTGTTACCTCTGCAGCAACGCCTAATCCCCATCGTTTTTTTCGCTGTAGCGACTACTCGCAAAAAAAACAGAGGAACAGAAAAACATCACAACCAGGTTTCCGTCACATCGATTATATTTTCTCTCGTTAGCGAATCCCAACTCAAAGCGTTTGTCCGCGGTGACGCGTCCCGCCGTCCATAAATTATGCAGGCGTGCGACAGAGCAACTACAATATCAAGACAGATGTGCTTTCCATCACCTCTCGTCGACCCCACGGTCAACAACGCAAAGCTTAAGAATATCCCCAAGTGCTCTGAAAGCTACGACGCGCTTTGATTCTAAGCTTAAGAATCGATTGTCTTATTTCTGTCCAATAAAGGGTTTAAAAGCCAAATCCTTGCGGGTGTTTTCCCAAATGTTAACCAGTAGGAAATAAAGCCACGTTTGACGAGATTCCGATCATTCCGTATCCAATTCCTAGGTTGAGCCCTTATTCAGCGCTGATCCGGAGAATCGTAACCCTGCAGAGGGCGGTATGACGTTTAAACCACAAACTGTTTGCCGGCGTGTGAAGTTGTGGGTGTCGAAAAACACCGAATCATTAAAAGACACCCGGATGTGCCTTTTCCGCTGTGTCATTACGAATTTCCGTTTCAACCGAAAGTCTGCCAGATCTTCACATCAGATTAGGCCTGAACGCAGATGACGGATATCAAACAGCACCGTCCTATTGGTCGAGCGGATTAGCCAACAACCAATCACGTTCAACGCGCCAAACGCGCCACCCTGCTTTCCTGGTCCGTCGTGTTGCCAATGAAATTGCTTCTTTAATAATAGATAGCAGCCCGACAACGATTAGGTAGCCCGATCGATCGCTGGCTAATTTATATTTACAAAGCTAGGCGCATGGGCAGATTCATAATCTCAGGCAGCAGCAACTCCCAGGAGACGGAGCCTTCTGTTACAAGCCCAGAGCCTTGTCACTGTGATCTCTCCGTCATGTATGTGTGATTTGCGACGCGCCTGGATGAGTCGTTGGCAGCAACTGTTGTTGCTGGAGTTGTGCAAATCCCACAGAGACAACATTATCCGGACGCTACATTTTAGGCGCGTTTGCGAGCAAGTTTTGGGCGGTGAAGCGCCCCGAAGGTTCTGAAATCGTCTAGAAAGATTCTTAAGTTCCTTTCTTATTCCACATTTACGTGTTAGTATGGATTTCAACCAAAATTTGGTCAGGGTTTTACACATGTATTTTGCTTGTTATCAAATTTCCTAGCATAGGTTTAGGACTGTTGGTTGCAAATTATTTACCCGAGATGTGGTTAGGCTTGCGATTTCGATCTGTAAAAACATTTCGTCTCTTGCTTTGGTAAACCGCACAGCGACGCAGCCAACTGAACCGCGGTCTCTGTTTGTCACCTTATTTCGCCCGACTTGCTCCCAAACTAAGCTGCTGATTGACTCGGGGTCAAACGAGGACAGTGGCGAGGTATAGGTCACGTGATAGTGTGGAGGGCGACTGGGGTTGTTGTTACCTTCCTGCGCGCTAAATATTCAAGCATTTGCGTTTTTAATCTCACTGCGAATGATAAATATATGAATGCAGTTGTTACACAATACACTGCATAATGACCTTGTAATAATGCTTCTTATTTTTATCTGTTGACTATTTATATTTAACATTTTGTATGTACAGATAAGGCAAGTCATTGGTTTGAACCCCTTAGCCCATCTTCCCAAAGCATTCAGTGGTGAACCAGTAGTACATGTGCTCTTATTTTAGGCCATTGTGTTTTTTAAAGGCATAATGCAACTTCAATACAGATAGATATGTTTTAGGTTGGTTTATGTTAACGCAGTATGTAAATGCCTTTTTTGTAAAAATACGATTTCAGTGCAATTAAATTTGTTTCTATTGTTTCAGACATCATCCACACCAATGAGAGTGTGTGACTATTGTCGTGGCACAGCGCAATGCAACAAAGATGGTGTTATGGAACCTTTGCTATCATGTATTGACTGTGGCAACAGCGGTGTGTAAAATTACCTGCAATAACTGTGGTTTACGTTAGTGTTTATGCCTTTCTAGTGTTTAAGTTTCTGAAAGGGCCTTTGCAACATCACCCCACCTGCATTGTTTCATAATTTTTGGCTTGTGCATTAATATCAGACAAACAATTCATCAACAGAAAAAATAGAAAAAAAATGATGTCCTGTTTTGTCGATAAACATAATTTCTCTCTTGGGGTGTAATTTGAATTTAAAATGAATTGATTTTACACAATAGAGAAAATTTTACACAAAAGTACGCAATGACACAAATAATCAATGAAATAGCTTTACACTGTTATTTGCAGTTGTGCAATGCATATTTTGTATGTATATTCAAATGCATAGCCTGCCATGTGTATCAAAACTATTGTTTTAGCATTTTTGACATATTTTAGGCGTAGATTTTTAATTCAACACATACAATGAAAATATTATGAATTGTAAAAAAAATTTGAAAATTTGCTTTCAGGTCATCCAACATGTATGAAACTGTCATCGGAATTGGCAGCTAAAGTTCGAAACCTGCAGTGGCAATGTATAGAGTGCAAAAGCTGCAAGGTCTGTGGCTCCAAAGGCAATGCGGTGAGCTAATTTGAGTTTTCAAACAAACAAACTAATTCACCATATCTTCTGTTTGTTTTCTTTGGTTTTTCATCTGCTGTTTGCAATTTACACATTGTGTTCTTCATAATATATGTGTTTATACACTAGCCTCATGTCTATCGTTTCTTGCCATGTGGGTTTGTATGTCTCAAGTCCAGGCAGTGTTAGATTAAAAGTCATCATAATGACACTATTGTGCAAAATTCTAAAACACCCAGGTATTATGTCATTAAACATGGGTTTCAGGGCCTGAAAGTATTGTTTGTACTGTTTATACAAGAAATCTGAGGCTTTCTAACCACGAGTAAAGAATAAAGACTGTCGTCCATATATCAAATACACATTTGATCACTTTTTCACAATTTGATAACTAAATAAGGGATTGTGTTCCAAACCAATCAACAGTGTCTTGCATCATTGGCATTTACATTAAATCACCACAGGGCTTAAACAAATAGTAGGCGTTAGGTTTTATGATGGGATGTGGGACATTTTTATGTGAATACACCACGTTGAATATCAAACCACTTCTAAGAATGATTCATAACTTAATGATTGTCACGGTGGCAGGGCGGTTGTTTGTTTTTGTTATGTCAGCTGAGAGATTGGTTGCCTACGCGTTCTGACGCCCACTCAGTAGTGTCTGGGTGAATAGGTCACCACCCTAACGGGATTTATAAAGGGTATGACAATGTTTACCCAATGATTGTTTGAATATGCCCGGATTCAAAGCAAACACTGTTGTAAACATGTTTTTGGAGATTTTGCATTTTTATACAGTGGCATATGGTTTTGTTTGATTCCTTTACCACTTTCTATTGCTTGTTTACATTGTGCCACACGATTCACATTGATGGTGAATTTGAATATTGGTTTGTTTGTATAAACACTGTCAATCTATGGGTAGTATCTGTGCAAAAATGTTTTTTTTACGATATGCCAATGCCATGAAATATTTCATGAACCTTGCAAGCAATTTGTACTACTGGTTTTAACTACCATTCAACCAAACAGGTTGTTTACAGTTTAGTACAGTGGTTTTATGATAGTTGTGGTACGAATTTAAATCTACTAACATGTTTGTTATTCATGTTGGCATTTTAAAAATACCAACTTTTACAGTGTAATATGCAACCAGTTTGACTCGAAGCAATGCAAATGGTAATTTATAATTTTGGGTCATTGCTGTGGTAAGTTTATGTTGAGGTTTGAATATGCACTCAGTTCATAACCCTGCAGCCCTTTTCCCCCTTGTTTGTGTTTCAAATTCGCCCAAACCAGACAAGTAGAGTCAAGTGACACCCTTTGCTCTCTCTGTGCACAGTTACAACCTCAAAAACACTTGTATTTGTTGAAAGGCGCACAATGTATCTCGGGCTCCAGAGACCAGTTTGCCCACAATGCGGCTCTGCCAGCACAAACAGAGCAATTCTATCAACTTTTTAAACGCCGTTGACGTGTTGGTCACGCTCTTGTTCACACTGATCTGGTTCATAGAGATTGTGGTATTTTGGCAAGTACTTCTCAGGTGTTATTCACTGACACCCGGTTGGCCTCATGTTGGAGGCTACTTCGCTGAGACACAAAGAGATGGGTGTGATTTGATAAAAACAGCTTCAGTCTCTGAAGTTTGTGTTGACGAGCTACTCAAAGTCTTTTGGCACTTTGATTTTCGGACTCTTCAGACTGTGTTGAGTGGTACTAAGAATGCTGGTAGATCTCCAGCAATGTCCAATCGTATTTTTACTGTTACACTGACAATTTTTAATAATTTCATGATTGCTATTCAAGATTTTCAGATGACTATGTTAACTTTTATTCAGAACATTTTTGGTAACTTATCTTTAAAACCATTCAAGTCCATGTTTTTATGTGTCATTTAATTTTTTTTTCAGGACAATCTGTTGTTTTGCGACTCGTGTGATCGAGGCTTCCACATGGATTGCTGCACACCTCCATTATCAAAGATGCCAAAAGGTGACTCATTTATTTGCAAATGCCATAATAAGACTTTTCGCTTGAGTTTTGAGCAGAGTATGTTGAGGCACTGTCATAGCAACAATATTTTCTTTCTCTATAGTGCACAAATACTGAAATATAATTTTTCTTGTGAAAAGAAGCTGTTTAGCTTGATTATAACCTGTAGGATTATTGCAGTACACTGCAGCATGTCAACTATTTTCAGATTAAAGTCCCCTGCAGTTGTCTCCACTCTGAAAACGTTTTCATACCGTGGGCTTAATTAGCATTGAATGAGTGGGTTTCCACATGCATATGCTGACTTTATACATGTATACAGGTTCTTTTGTATGTGAACTGTGCCGAGATGAGAGCACTAAAAAGAAGAAACTCAATAAAATGGGTATTGAAACAGGCAAAACACCTTCTCGTGGACCAGGAAGGCCGTCCAATGCACAACGCAGGCTTTTAATGTCCTACGGCACACCAAATGGGCAAACACATGCTTCCCTCAGTAGGTTATAGTTACGATCAAAACTAAACCACCGCTAATCTGTTGGGCAATGTTTTATTATTTTTAAATACTTTTGTTAATTGCAATTGAAAAATCGCTAATATATCATGGCCCTTGTATGATAACAGGCATGGCTTGAAGCGTATTTAAACAATGAAGGATACGTTTACTGTATTCAATGGAAGATATTCAGAATCTGAAATATTCTGTTGCATGTAGGATTTGCATAAACAATCCTTGGTTTTAAAGGCTGGTATTTACAACCTGGATGAAAATTAAATATGCATGCAACACACAACATTGTGATGCAACTATTCAATTACTATGCATCCCATCTAGTGTTTAATTTACAAATTAAATCTCGCCCGCACACAAAAGTGTTATATTGCCTAAAGGGTTTATACTGGATATTTTTTACAACACATTGACTGTAGCATTAACTGTTTAACCTTTACTGAGAATTTAATGGATGGTTCAGGTCGCTGCTGATTCATGGCACAAATTTGTCATGTCTGAACCAAACAAACCACTTTGCTGCGCTATTTATAACCCGCGCCTTTCATGCTTTCAGATTCCCCAACAGAAACTGATGAAAAACCACATGAAATCTTATCAGAAAGTGGACAGCACCTTTTACAAATACCATTTAACAAAAAACCTAAAGGACTTATTGATGGAATGACCAGGTGTGCATTTATATGTGTTCGTCAATCTTTTTATAGCACTTTGTTCATTTTGTTCTGCTTCGAGCCTGAGGTATAATCATACCATTGGCAAACATCTATACATAGAACATAACTATAGGTTAGTGCATTGTGCATAACTGCACGTTAGCTTGTGACAAAAAAACTTGGATTTTAACATACCGGTTAAAAAACATTGTTATGGACAACCTTATGTACTCAAGTCAAGTCATTCAAACAGCTGGTCTATGTCCTGAATGATTGGTTGACTTGTTAAGTCATTGCATTCCAAAATATTTTTTACACAACATAATTCTACCGCAACAAATTACATTAGTATTACAGAGAAAATCCTGTGAATGTGTGTTAGTCAGTCAAATCAAGTGAATTCATAATGATCAATTTTTCTTCCATAAGTCAGTAATCAAGCACCGAAAAGTGACTAGAATAAATTCAAGATCATGAAATCTCTAATGTGTGTTTATATTGAGACCAAAAACCAACCATTGATGCAAAATCTTTGATTATATGGTGTCACACTTCTTATGCATTCCTAAGTTAACAACTGCTGCAGTAAAACAACCCTAACACAAATTGTATTTGCCTTGGAATCTGTGTAAAGGTTCATAAATCATTAACAGTTTTCCTTGTACTATTTTGTCACAAATAACGCTGGCCATTATACTGAGGCTATTGATCTTCTTGTTGCCATGTTTAACTTGGTCCGACAATGCAAACAAGAATATTATGCTGTGAATGATGTTGTGTAAAGCTTTATGGTATCTTGTACTTGGTTGTTGAGTTTTTGTGCTTGCTTACAGCCAACATTAAATGCCAAAAATGCTGTAAAACTTGAAAACCAAAAGGATCTTGGTTTTATTATTGTCCAATACGAATATGCTTTTCCTGTCTTCTATGTTGTAAACTTTCATTGAAACATTTTAAATTGTATTAGGTGGTTTGGCGTTTGTATTGTTGTTGATGACTTTGAAACTATCTGCATGATATTCAGAAACGGCCCTTGTTGTGTGACTTTCGGCTCTTAACGGTACCTGTACAGTTTATTTAACAGGGTCAGCCCCAGATACCTGTCATAGGTTATGTTTTTGGTAACTAGATTTATTTAGCCAATACCTTGCTACACATGAACTGCAGAAAGCCAACTTTAATGTCTCTGATACAGTAAATATTTCCTTTTTTTCTTACTTTCATGATTTTTTCTATTGTATAGCATTTATGTATCTGAGCACCAAAGTTTTTATGTGTTTCAGGTTTTTTACACCTTCGATGGGTGGACGTAAGACTTTAACAGCTCAAGCCAGGACCACCCAGCTGATAATCATGCAACACACCATCGACTCCACTGCTGATGATGACAGTTCGAAAGTGGATGAGCCCACCGCTGGAAAAAGTCAGTTGAGCATTTTTCAATAGTTTTGTTTTAATTTTTTTTCAAAAAGTTGGTCCTAAAAGGTCACAACGAGTTGATGAAAATATCTTTTTTCAAAATATACCACCGGTTGTCATGCTAGTTTGGACAAGAGCTTGGATTCAATTTTTCTTGTTGCATTTAAATCAATGTCAATGAGCCACAGAATTATAATTTCGACATCCCATTTATTTGTATGCTAATTCTTCCACACAGGATGACAGTATATTGCGATGGTATTTATGTGGTATTATGCATCAATGCCTTCTCTGATTCTATGCAGGTTCTACAGACAAATCGTGCAAAGCTAATATCACAGAATTGGATGAAAACATGTTCTTCCGTGCCAGGGAAGAATCCCTGCATGTAAGTTGCTACTATTTGTCACACAGGCATCTAGAAAATTCATGATCGCTCTTCTTTCAAGGGAGTTATATTAGTTTTGTGGCATTGGTATACTTAGCCCCAGTTTCACTAATTTTAGTAAACGGTTTTAGAGAATGAGCTGTCGTCTATACCAAATTTATACAACTTATTGACAACGTTTTCAGCCAAACTTTTGGTCTTCCAAGGTGTTTGTTGTGACACGAATTTTCAGTTCGGTTCTTGTTTTTAACTTAACCGCTTTGGGGCATAAGGAGGTGACTAACTTATTTGTAAAGTCAAACAAACATATGCACATTATTGCCCAAATCTACGATTCAAGATCTCATCTAATTCTGTCCGTGTTTGATAATTTAACCCACATCTGAGCCTATGGGCTAATAAATGGCGCAACTACATTCGTAAATAAGAAGATACAAGCCGGTACTTGTGTAAAAAAAATTTCTACGTTTCGACAAACGCTGTTGTCATCATCAGGATACGTAGAAAATGTTTCACAGGCAAGTACTGGCCTGCATCTTCTTATTGAGACTATTTAAAACCGTGAAATGTGTACATCTGTTAAGATTGTGCCTAACATATAATGAAAGTATCAGCCAAGCAAGCATTTATTGTTTCTATAGTGGATTTGCGAACACGCATATCTGTGTGTACTTTTTGCTAACCTGGTCGTTGTGCATGAAACAGAGAACCGGTGTCGTCGAAGGGGAACCCCCCGACCCATCCACTGTCCGATGTCCGGAGAGTATCGAGTTCGGGAAGTACTCGATCGAAACCTGGTACTCGTCGCCTTACCCGCAAGAGTACGCCAGGTGGGTTACCCGACATTTAGTTTTTTTAGTTTTTTTTAAATAAATGGTATTTCTTAATGCGGGCAAGTTGGAATTCGAACCCGCGCCTCCTCGTCTTCGCCCTGTTACATTTTTACATGTGAATAGAACATGCCCAAATTGGGGACATGGAAAACCCTGTAAAATTCAACTGGGAAACTTAACAAGTCATTCTTAAAGGAAAAAGACGTTTAAACGTTTTGTTCACATAGAATTGATCACATACATTTTCGTTTAGCTTAACCAGTTACCATAGGATAAAAGTCAGTTTTGTGGTTATATTGGGGGTCTCGAAAGCCATAAACAGAAACGATTTTTAAACGCTTGGTCGGCGTGTAATAACTAGACAGTATTGTTGTGGTAAATTAACCGTTTTGGATTTATGGGAAATTTTAAGTCTAGATTACTTGGTACATGCCTGCGACTTTGTTGAACAGTTCTTTATCGATGCGAGAGTTTTTGCCGTTTCTTTAGAACGTCCAGGATGCATAAAACAGAAACACAAAAATACACAGGATTGAAATTGAACGCAAACGTTGCATTAATAATAGAGCTTTAGAGTTAGTTTTGATATCAAAAATTTTGCTGTTCGGATAACGGATATATGCGGACATTTTTATTTTAGGTAATCGGTTAACCGGATAATAAACGCTAATTATTAGACACTCGTTCTTTCTGCATAGTAAGTTGATTGGCAAATCATCTAACTGTGACATAGTTTCATTGCAAATGTAAAAAACCTACTTTGTATTAGCACTTTAGGCCGTAGCTCTGCAACCATTTCCCAGGGCATACCAACAAACCAGTCACTTGCCATCGCTTTTGTGACTTTTCGCCTTTGTGTAGTTCCTGGAAAATTCCCATACCAGTAAATCATTACCCAAGGTTCGGGCCACGAACAATGTTCTCTGATATATTGTTGTATGAGGTCGATGCATATCGAAATCCCCCAGCAATCAATACAAGACGTGTTAGCACAACAGTGCACGTCGCAGTCTGACTTGACTTGTGCATTCTTATTGTTTTCGTGAATGCTTATTGTCTCACGCCTTTCCGACGCTTCATAAGCTGTTCCTTAAAATTTCCCTTATCTCGGATTCATGCTAAGGCGACAATGTATAAAAAGCGGTTGCACGAATGTCTTTGTCCCATTCAGTCTATTGCGGTGATTTCCAACTTCCCCACCACCCTTCTTACATTATACTGCTGTGAAACTTATTGACCGTAGTACTGGTTGAATAGGCGAAAGTGACAAGAAAAAAACTTTTTCCTTTCTAAACCTGCGTTTCAGCATCTTCAGCACTCTTTTTGATTGTGACGAACACGTACCAATGGTAAAAGTTTGTTCAGATGCTTTCGCATGAGACCTCCGTGTTTGAAATAAACATTTTCATGCGGTTTCTCGCGAAACTGAGATTTCTAATTTGTCTCTTACACAGAAAAAGGTTAAGAGCCACTGGTCTATTAAATCTTCCCATGCCCACCCTCTCTGCTTTCTAACGTGATTTTAAGCCTAGTGAGCGTTCGGTGTTGCTGTGTAGGTCTCTGCCTGTTTTTTTGGTCACAGTATTATGACATCCTCGCTTGCCCCATTCTATTTTGTTTTTGTGAGCTTTGTTGCTTTTTTTAGGTTTTATTAAGCAACTCTGCTTTTCGTTTATTTTTAGATGTTTAAGAATATAAGTTTGGTATTTAAAGTTTTTTAATATGCGATTCCTTTTTTGAAACCTAATAATAAGACGGCTTAGTGTTTCCCATTTTTTTATCTTCTTGATTTTACACCCGGACCCGTTTTCACGTAAATTGTTTTTAGTCCATGGTAAATTCTGCAATGACGTCAGATACGTGACGTCAAACTGGGCTTACCGAGCCAGTTTTTTATTTGAACCCCCGACATATCATTGAGTTTTCGTTCCCAGGTTGAAGAAACTCTACATGTGCGAGTTCTGTCTCAAATACATGAAATCTCACGCCATACTACAACGCCACGCCAAGAAGTGCCAGTGGTTTCACCCGCCAGCCAACGAGATCTACAGATCCGGGCAGCTTTCTGTGTTTGAAGTCGACGGGAATGTCAGCAAGGTATCTTGCCACATAACTTAATATTCGATTATTGCAATGTTTTTTAACCCTTTTTTATTCTATGGACCCCTTTAACCCCACTGAAAATGAAAAGGTAAATAGTATAAAGAAGAGATTGCCTTTTTAGGACCTAATGTTTATTCCTAAAAATATGTTTAAACGACCCCCCCTGCAAGCACAAAATTCCCCCCTAGAAGGGAATACCCCTCCCCGGTTGAGAACCACTGGTCTATTGGTACTGATTTTCTAGGCCTATGAGTCAGGAAAAAAGTTTATTGATGTCACGTGCAATGAATGTGACGTCATACTGATCACGTGTGATCTGTGTTTTACATCCATTTCTGATGCTGTCCAGGTTTATCAAGTTACTTAAAGGCTTTAATCTGCCATTTTCTGTCTAACGCCGGTTTATTCCTCCCGTTCGATCAAGAAAAGAATCTTTCGAATGTCTTCAAATTTCCACACGTGATAGATCTGTATCTGAAGTTACACTGTAACTTTTGACCCCAGTTTACTCATCGGTTAACCCATCGGCTCCCAAAACTTAAATTTTAGAAACAACAATGTTTAATGAAGTAATTCACTTAGAATTTAACGCTGATATAAAGTGTTCGTTTTTCGGTAAGTAAGACACCAGGGTTTTACAATACCTGTGATTTTATCCTGCAGATCTACTGTCAGAACTTGTGTCTTCTCGCCAAGTTGTTTCTTGACCACAAAACCCTTTACTACGACGTCGAACCGTTTTCCTTCTATTGCCTGACGACCAACGATTCGAAAGGTTGCCACTTGGTCGGATATTTCTCGAAGGTGAATTTTGTCGCTTTACAATAAAAGTGCTTCCCCGCAGATTTTTTACATCTGTTTTTTTTTGTAGGAGAAACACTGTCAGCAAAAGTACAACGTTTCGTGCATCATGACGATGCCGCAATACCAGCGACAGGGCTACGGAAGGTTCCTTATTGATTTCAGTAAGTTTTTTTTTAAAGGAAACACTGCCTAAAATGAAACACGAAAAACCTTTGGCTCAAAAGCCCTCAAAAATTTAAGTGTGTTGTTAATTTTTAGGAACATATCTTTCGTCTTTCCAGTTCCTTAAAAAAACAATACACAATAAAAGTTCGACAGCTGGACACTCAAGTCATTAAATGATAAAACGGTTAAAACCGTCGTTCTCAAATTGTCGTCGCAAAGCCCTTGTGCTCCGTTTTAAATTTCCAAGAACGTCACGTAATAATTCCGTTTCGTAGCTAGACTGGTTTTGTATCAATAAATACAACGTCGATATTAAGCGTCTATATTAATTTCTTGTCGCTGGTGCGTCGAGAGTCCAAAGGCGTCGCCTCGAAATAAGTTTTGAACACATTGCGCATTTCTTTTGAGGTAGACCAGTGGTTCCAAACTTTTAAACATTACTTTTTATCACTTCTTATATAGTAGACGAGGAATGAAAGATTCTAAAATATAAGCAAAGGGGGGAAGCATCAAAAAAGGTTGGGAACTGCTGTGTTAAACAGTATAAAGGTAAAATGAACAGTGTACCGAAGCGAGGATCAGGACAAGCTCTAGTTGCAGGCCAGTCATTGTAACCCCTACTGCCAATGATTTTCGGTCCAATACAGGAAATGCTAATTTAAATGTTTATGCAATTAAAAAAGCACAGACGGCTCCTGTTTGCAATATATCCGCAACCACTATATAACGCTTCCTTCCATACAATGTCGGATAAAAACAGGTAGCCCGTGTTCGTACGAGTGACCTGGAGTAACCTTTGCACGCAGGTTACCTTCTGTCACGCAAGGAAGGTCAAGCCGGGTCACCTGAGAAGCCGCTCTCTGACTTGGGCCAGGTATCGTACAACGCGTATTGGAGATCAGCGATGCTCGAATACTTGTCGAAGAAAACAGATGAAAAGCACTTGTCCCTTCGCGACATCAGCAAATCCACTGGTTAGTACTGTTGTTATTATGCCACAGCTAGTATGGTTGTAACTTAGTGAACAAATATTGTGGAAGTATCTGTCTTAAAAAATTGCCTAATTTAGAACAACTACCAGGGAGCTTTTATTTATGACTATGCCCTGGTGGTGACAATAGCGATTGTTGAGACGTTTGCATCACAGTATATTTACTACATACAAGCTCCCTGGGAGTTATATTTTACTGTGTTAGTTGGGTAACAAGTAATATAAGTTCAAAACATGACAAAACTTGCTGTTAACATTGAACACAATGCGCCCAACACACTAATCTTAATTGCGAAACCATCGGCCTGCGGTAAGGACGATCTAGTTTTCCAGGGCGCCGAAAACGAACGAATGTGATGTCAAACATTTTTTTTTATTTCGCCCCTTCGCGACCAAAACGCTTTCTAGAAACAATTTCATATTGCTGTTTTCATTCTCCTACCTACCCACTCGTTTGACAAATGTTTATGTGGCTGATTTGATGATCTGACGAGTTTTTCAACGCTAGCCTAAGGGTTAGGCTAGATTATTTTCAAGCTTAACTTCTTGTTGCAAATAAAGACCTAGGAGACCCTGATTCGGTGTTATGCCTCTTGCCGATCTGGTACAATGATTTTCCCTATATTTTGAAAACGTATTGACCACCATTGTTTTTTTGTGCAGGAATTTGCCCACATGATATAGCGAGCACACTTCAGAAACTGGGAATGATTAAAATCAAAGAAGTTGAAGACCCGTCCGGACCAGTACAGTACAGGTAAAGTCGTCGATATGCCATTTTGAGTATTCTGACTTGTTCGTTGAAACTTAAGCCTAATATTTTACCGTTTCTGCAATACCTGTCAATCGTTTTATACCCGATAAACTTATGAATCGCTTTTTGGGTAAAACAGGTTCAACTTGTCTCGCAAACGTCGCGTGGTAGCGGAATACATCCACAAACGCGAGATGATCTCGAAGGACCCAACTCGCCCGCCAAGACCCACAGTGGATCCTGATTGCCTGAGGTGGACCCCACTGGTCGCTTCGACCAGTTTTCTATCAGACGAGGTTGGTTTACAGTTGTGTTGTGGACGCTGTGCAGTTGGTTTGTCATTGTGGCATTTTAAATACATTTTTTTAGTCTGTAAATATGTTTTAAGGACACCAACTTTTTGTGGACGTTTAACTAGTACTTATCTCATAGACTTCTGTAAATGATGTAAATAACATATCGCCCTAAAGATTTCGAGGGAATGTTTTTTTTAATATTGGGTAAAAAGTTTGGATTACTTCATGTTTATGCTGAACAGGCAAACTGCTCGCCTTTCTGAAAAAAAAAACGGATTTCTTGGTTAAGGTGTTTTTTTAATTGTGAAAAGTTGCTATAAATCCGCAAATATTCAATTTAAAAGCTTTCTTGTCAGAAAAAAACATTTGAAGTTAGAACAGATTTTGCTCGTTTTTGGTTTCGTTGCGAACCCTGCGAAAAGTGTAACTAACATTTATTTCACCTCTGCAGTCTGGTCTGCGCTCGCCGTCGACCACGCCCGAGAAACGCCTCCCTCTCTCGCCTACGTCACGTCTCAACTTTAGCCCGTCCAGCAAACACCAACAACCGGCAGAAGAACAACAACCACAGCAACATAACATGGAACACCAACAAAATGGATCGTCCGACATTGAAAACATCGACGTCGCGGCATCCCCGCAAAACCCCCCACAGAACTCCCCCAAACAAGGTCCCGCAAGCCCCGACCCCCCAAACAGAAGTGACTTCACAGCAGCGTGCCTGACGTCACCCAGCAACGCCGACATTGCCAAGGGATTCATTCCGCCGATGTCGCTCGGGCAGAAGAAACGCGGAAGGCCGAGGAAGAAGCCTTTGACGGAGGCGACGGGGGAACCGAGGTCGTTTTCGATGGAACGCAACCCCGCCGGGGTCCTGCGCTCCCCCCAAGCGCGCAAAAAACGACGAAGAAAAGTGAAGGGATACCCGTGGGGCAATGTGGTGAAGAAGCGAAAGAAGAAGTTAAACGATGTAAGAGAAATCAGTCACTATCTAAGTAGAATGGTAAAAATCGTATGTTTGGCCATGTCAGATTTACGTTGTTGGTTGTTCGCCCCAGTTTTGACTTATGGTGTCCAGAAAAATTATTGAAACGCTACGCTCTGGAGCAGACCGTGGCCTTGTACGGGGCCCGGGCCACATGCGGTGTTTGATTGACTCCAACCGACCCGTTTAAACTGATTTTGAACAACAAAATTAACATATTCAATAAATAAATGACATTTTGTGAGAAAACTTCACTTTTTCATTGCTTAACCACAACACATACCCTTACCGGCCTGTTGCTATTTACTGCTTTTTATGAAGAAATATTATTAACATTATGCAGAATGGGGTAAAGCCTTTTGACACGACACTTAACAATGTTTCTATTGTTAACATTAGAACAAGTTGGTCATTGTTTTCGGGGTTGTTTCTTCTAATGTCAAGCGATCATTCCAAAGCACATTTGGGCTTGCTAACAGTACCACTGGTATTTCTCCATTTACCTCACAGACATCATCCGACAAGCTTGATACCAGCGACACCGACATGCCGACACGTGGAAATGGTTGGAGGTTGGGAGGGCCGCATTTCTCATCGGACTCCGAGGACGAAGCCACCAAAGAAAGTACGACAATGCGTTTTGGTATTTCTTTACCTTCCATAAATAATAAAAGTTTGTGATGTGCCGAGTCATGTTTCGGTCCTAAACAATAAAAAAGTTGATGTGCTGAGTCATGTTTCTGTCCTAACCATTTTTTACCACATTTTACCAGACAAAGGCACACTCAACGCCAACGTGGAATCAACAGCCGATGCACAGTGCTCGTCAGACGTCATCGACCAACCCCGTGACGCGGCCGACCTGGATGACGTCATTGAACCAGAGGAGGACCACGCTCCCGCCACCACACAACCCATATCCAAATTCCAGCTGTCCCAAAACGGTCGTAAACGGCGGCGACGAAAGTCGAAGGGCTACCAGTGGGGCGCCATCAAGCGGAAAATCAAGAAGCCGCTTGCCAACGCTTTACGGCGCGTTGCAATGGGAGCGGTGGTGAAGCGGAACGGGCCCGGGCGTCCGAAAAAGGTGGTTCCCCCGGCCATTGCCCCGCTGTTGGCCGAGGAAACTCGTGAGGAACTTGCAGGCTTGACTAAGAAACCGGTCCAGACGACGATCCATCAGTTTTTCCAGCGCAGAAACTCGGCAATGTGCACCAATAACAACAATGTCAACGTCGACTCTGCGAAGTCCGGCAGCAATGTTGGGAATCTCTACAGCGCTCTGAACGATTCAAACCACGTGGTTGTGGCCAGCGTGACGTTGTCTCCTACCAAGCGGCCGAAATTGCACGGGAACTCTGAACTAAAACGTCGGGGCAAAAAGAGTCCGTTCACCTCGCCCGATTCAGAACCGAAGCAGAGACGACGAAGCGCTATTGCGGGCGACAACTTCGTGGCAAGCTGTTTGCTTTCGTCGCGCCCACACAAGAAGGGAGGCGTGTTGGGAGGATCGGGCGAAAAAAAGCGACCTCGCGGGCGCCCGCGCACAAGTTTACCGCCGGAGCTGTCGCCGTCCCCGCCAATGCCCCAAGACGAAAACTCGCCCTCGGAGACGGAGCAAAACGACGTAAACGCTTCTTTTTTAGGGCAGGGCCCCCACATACAGAACAGCGAGTCTATGAGAAGTTCATTGACGCCTGGTGAAGGCACAGTAGCCTTTGCCAAGCTATGGATACCAAGACTAGGCAGCGGCGCTTCGAACGTTGCTCAATCGTCTACGAACCCCTTTAAGCTGGACAACACTTTCAGCAATATGTCGTTTAAAGCGGCAAGCTCCCATTCATATCATCGCAACAGCAAACGTTTTGACCTTCAGTCACCTTCACTGACTACCTACCGTGAAATGAACCGCCCGGATGACGATGAAGATAACGAAATATCGTCTTCTTCTTCTTCCGACGCCGAGTCCTCCAGCTGCTCCTCGGCCGAGTCCTCCGACGAGAATTCCTCCGATGAGGAGCCGATGGACGCAAGGGATGAAGAGGACGCCAGTTTCGATCGACAGTGGCGGGAGAAGTCGAGAAAGATGCTGAAACGGAAGAACCAAGACGCCGCAAAACAGTTGGAATGCAGCAGCAACAACAGGCCAAAGACTGACGCACAAATGGTAACAGATGTGGGGGCCTCAGACTACACCGAGGCCACGAAGAAGGTCGATGGGGTGAAGCGAGGGCGGGGGCGCCCCCGAAAATACCCCCCGAAGGAGGATACGACTCCGAAGGTGAAGAATAAAAAGAAGGCGAAAAGAGCTCAGGACAGAAAGTTGGAAAAAGATTGTCACGAAGAGGAAAAGAAGTCGCCTGGATTAAAGTTGACTGTGCATCGAACTAGTGGTGTTTACCACACATCGCATTCGGTGGATAATGATGACAGCTCCCCGTATCCACCCCACGTGGAAGAAGACCTGCTGGACGACGAGGCAACAAATCACGGAGACGTCTTTATCCCTGTTGACGTAGATCACGCAAGCTCAGATCCAACTGCGCAAGCGTCCGAAAGTCCCATTCCTCTTGGAGTCGAAGAGAAACTAGAGAAGGATGAGCCTCTATCCTGTTCCGAATCGGAGAGCGAATCCTCCAGCAGCGAAAGCGACAGTGCGATCCCTAAGACTGATGAGGATGCCTTGCTCAATCTCGGCGATCCGACACTCCCTACATGGGGCACCCGTGGCCCCAACTCGAGTTGTGCGAGCACTAGCGATGCTTGGACCCACCAGGGGCCCAAGTCCCCTGAAATACGACACAGCCCCACTTCTATGGGTTCCCCAGTGTTGGATGACTCCAGTATGGGAGCTGTGTTTGCTTCGGTAGCTGGTATAAGGCCTTCCTCTTCCTTGTCGGATGCAAGCGAGAGGAAGGAGAAACCCTCGGAGCCTGTGGATTACGACGAGGATCCAAAACACGAAGATGAGTCGGATTATAATCCGAAGTCGCCTGTGGTAAGTAATCGGAAACTTTTTCCTGCCGAAAACAAGGTGGAAACACACAAAATTGCTGTTTTTTGTGTGTGATCAAATATTTAGTGTCGTAAATTAACCGAATCAGGTCGAACAAGAATAAAAGAGTAGAAAAATTAAATTGCAAAGTTTTTAGTATCAGAATTTTTATTTTCGTCGGCCGCGATTTCTAGTTTTCTTTTGGTGTTTCAGATACCCCTTAAAACCTGTCCATAACGGTCCATGTTATTAAAATATGCCCATTGTTGGCCTAATAAGCTGCTATTTTCTGTTTAAACTTCACCGCAGGGTAGATTTTGGCGAGACAACGCCTTGGCTGTACGTAAATGAAGGCTTAGAACTGGCATAATTACTCCTTCACGATAAACATTGTTCTGCAAATCCAGACTTTCTCGGCTAAGCAGATTCGACTAAAACCACACCTTGTGCCTCACCAAAAACCTTAAACCGCGTTCATTGTTGAGAATTTTTTTTTTTTATGGTTGCAGACTGAAGAGGCGTACACGAACCCGAACGAAACGTCTCGACTTTCTTCCACGTCGGAGGAAGAAAAAGAAATCAACGCAGCGGTTGCATCGATCACCCAACTTGATGCCGGTTCGCCATTAGGTAAGTTATAGATGTTGAACACTTCTCTTTCTACTGGATGTGGCGCCTTGCAAAAAGATTCACATGTTAAAAAGTTCATTGAAACAATGGATCTGAGGTGTAGCGTATGTAAGCTCTCGTCATTATGCACTGATGATGACAACGGCGATTGTCGAAACGTTTGTAGTACAATGTGTACACTGTGTAGTTTTCGAGACTATTTCAGGCCTAATACATTGTCCCTTGTTGCGCGACCAATTAGAGTTTTCGGTTATCAAACTATGGGGCGCTTTTGTTACCCTACGTTCGGAATAGGCCAAGATTACAAGCGTTTAGCATGCTTGGGGTATTTTATGATGTAACAGTTGATCAGTTGCCAAATTTTTACCCTTTAACTAGAACATTTGATCTGTCGAAGAGGTTCGTTTTTTTTGTCAAGACTTGCCAGATGTAGGAAGAAGCATTTGTTGAAAAATCACGTTTTAAAACTTCGCTCACCGCTATTTCATCTTTGGTTTTGCTAGAGGATCACGTTTAACGAGCCATGCTCGGCACCAAGAAGTCGGATTTTAGTTCTACTCGCAGCGTATTGTGAAATTTACTTAAAATACCGTTTGTTTTCCTTACAGTCCATGAAACTTATCAAGCCACCGCCAACCAGTACACGATCTCACCCACAAACCCACCACAGGTGGTAGCAGACCCCCAAAGCAGGACCCAATCACGGCACCCATCACCCCCCGAACCCCAAGGGGAAGCCCCATCGACCCCGGTAAAAACTCCGACTGACTCTTCCCCTGAACGCAGTGAGCTTGACCGAACGTTGGTGGCCGGGGATTTCCAGTCAAATGATGACGCAGCACATAGCGTCAGTGACGGAGCGCAATGCCGTAATGACTCGACACAACTTCCCAGTGACTCAGCAAATACAGACATGTTCGCCAACAGTGCGACGACCGATGCACCTCAAAACAATTTTGCACAGAACACGAACAACAGTCAGCCCCAGCCCCAGACGTGTCCGATACCCACCCCGGCGCAGTATAACGAGCCCCAGCCCCAGCCAAACCAGCGGGAATTCCCCCCGGCTTGCGGGGTAGAGTCGGCGCGTTACGAAAACAGCGCCATGGGCGACATCCAAGGCGGTTTCACGGCGCAAGTGCAGGAGATAGCGATGACCGAGCAATGCCGGTACGGGCAGCAAAACTACCAGGACCAAGCGGAATACCCGGAATCCATACCGCAGAGGAGTTCCTTCCAGCAGGAAATAAACGGGAACTTTGCTCCGGAAATGTACCATCCTGCTCAGCATTACGGCACAAACAATTCGTACACCGAGCAACGCATGTTCAACACCTTGTGCATGGCCGGTGACAACAGTGCGACCCCCACACGTCGCGACGTCATAGATGACGGCGCCCCGCCGATGATGACGTCACCCAAAGGTGGTTTTCAAGTGCAGGCCTCGAATTCGCAGACCCAACTGGCGGGTTCCATGGCGGCGCCGTGCCAGCCAGTTAACCCAATTCCGTCCCAGGTGGCACATGTCCACGGGTTTCAGGCGGCGCCAAACGGTCCGGGGGGTTCCGGTTCCACGAGTGGGTACGACACCTTGAGTAACAACAGCTGCAGTCCTTACACTTCGCCCGAAAGTGCGAACCAGGGAAGCTGCGACCACACAATTTCCACCACAGCTTCTGTGCAGCACGTCGAAGGGACATACGCCCCTGCCCAAGCTTCTCTGACGGGAGGGGTGTCGATGTCGGTAGCTGTCCAACCGCACCATTCCGCCCCACCTGGGGTTATGTATTCGGCACCCAGCAACGATTCGGGTAAGTCTATTTTTTTAATTGCAAATTTATCAAACCAATTATGTATTTTTTTTCAGTTTTTTGTTGTTAAGCTCAAAGCAATACAACTTAATTTGCGATGGTTTTAATGTAAAATAGTGTATTAAAGGTAGATTCCTAACACTACTCTGCTTATGATGAAAAGAATTCATAAATAATTCGCCAGAAGCCAACTATGCGTTATTGTGAAAATTACATTTTTTGTCACTATTAAAAGTGCTCGCAAAACTTTTTGTCCTGACTGCTATCTGATTTCAGTGTTAACAATATTTTAATGCCGCATTTTGTTTTCATGCCACAACCAGGCCATGGAAGCGAATACCTCGCCTCGCCGCCAAGCCACGGCATGTCCACTTGCCAGGGGACGCCCCCCAAACCGAGCATGCCTCCTCAACAGGCAATGCTGAGCCCTGAGCCTTATCAGCAGGCCAGACAGCAGCTCAGCTCCGCCGGTTCTTACACTAACCTCCCGTCGCCCAACCTTAACCAGAACCAACAGAATCGCTCAAGTTGCGCTGTGGCCAACGACAAAAGCATCCACCCGCCGCAAAGCATTCAACTGATGCCGTGTATGGTTCAACAGCAGCAACGTTCCCCGTCTGTCATAAAAACGCCCACAACGCCCCAATGCACCTTCCCGCATGCGGATGAGGCTTTCGGAGGCCAGCAGGACTCGCGACAACTGATTCCCCCAGTCGCCACCGCCGAGCATTCCCCCTCGCCGACCCATAACAACCCGAACGCGTTGGTTAAGCTTCAACAGCTTACACAGGAGATATCTGGCGGAGCAACAAGTGGCGTGGCAACCTACACAACGCGGACCACTCCGTCGACACAGCACCAGAAACCAACGGACACGTTTACACAACCCCAGATCGCCCTAAGAAGGCCGCGATACGCCTCCAGTGGCCACCCTGAGCGCCCGGCAAGTGTCCAGCCCCAAGTGGTCACGCCAATAGAGTCTTGTCCACCGCCGTCCACTCCCCCGGCCAGTTTACCTGAGGCGTCGCACTACGCGCCAGGCGGGGTAACTATGGCGCCGAATTACAATTACAACCCGAGGTCGTGGGACCCGAGACCAGCTAGTATGGCGCGTCAGCACTCCATGAACGCTTACCCGACTACCTATGAACAACCCTGGCACGGGGGCTTCGGAAATTACCCAGGTTATGGCTCCAATTCGGGCCCTTGCCAGTTTGACCCACAGTACGGTATCAACCCGTCAGCTGTGCCACAGACGCACAAGTTCGTGCATGGCAGCTCCGGCACCTACCATCACAACCCAATGATGCAGCCTGGGCGGCAAGGGGGCTATTCGGGTGTCAGGGAAGCGGAACCATACTCTCACCCCGCGACATACGGGTCCATAGGGGTCCGCGGCGCTTTTCCGCCCCACGATGTGCGCCCAAATCTGCGTGCGACATACCCAGCGCCGACATACGGTTCCTATTCGACGCAAGGACAAGGATATTATCCCACCAACTCATTTTCCTATAGATAGCGAGATAGCGTTTTGCAAAGCTCTTGTGAATTTTTTTCGTTTAACGACAAGTGGTACTCCCTCTAGCGTGCCCTGCGCGTTGACATTTTTGCATCGGTTGAGACGAAAAACAAACGTTTTTGCAATTCCATTGTTTTCTGCGAACATGAAGGTGTCTATACTGGTCTATGAAGTTCACAGTTGTTTTTTTTTCTTGTCGCCTTTTGTACTTACGCTGCACACCCTTCCGGCTGTTTTTGTGCATCTCGTGTCCTACTGCCCCCAAAAGTACGTTCAAGTCACAGTTTAAAACAAATCTACAGACGCTCCTGTTATTTTTAGTATCATCCATGTTCAGTTTTTACTAAAACTTCTTTTTTTGTCTTACCCGTTTCGTTTCCGTACAAAGCGTAGACGACTCACATCGATTGGTGATTACAACAACCGGTGTGCTAATAAATGTCTGCCGTGCGGCGTCACAGGGCTGATCCGTTTTACAAACTCGCCGTGTACATAAAGTGTGTTTTCGTTTACTTTCGCTCCGCCGCCGATCGTTTTCTATTGACTCGTCATTAAAACGAACCCTCAGACAGCGTCCAACGTTTTTTTTTTTGGAAAAGCTTTGAAACCAATAGAGGCACACAACGTCAAAAAATAACATTTAAGCAGCGCAGAATGTTCAGGAAATGAACTCCACTCTTTACCACACCACATCACTACGTTGATTACGAGGGCCACAGTTGCTAACCAAACCAGGGCTGTTCATTTGGGGGCTTATGTAGAGTATTGTATTAAGTCAATCTTCTTTAGACCGATTCCAACTTTCTCTTCTATTGTAATCCAACAGCTTACACTGAATAGAGAGGGTTAAGACCATTTTGGTTTAGCAAAAACCATTTTATTTCTTGTTCTTTTTTCCTCTATTGCTCGATTTCTTTGCTTTAGTTGGTTTAGCATATTTCGCCTCGAGCTGATCAAAGAAACTTCCCATTTGTTGCTCACGATTCGATTGTCTTTGTAAGATCAGTTGCTTCAAATCACTGTCTTTATCTATCCGTGAAAAAAGGGTGCAGGTTAGTTTCGGCTTGTAGTTGGAAAAAATTTCAACTATCTTAAAATATCGAATATATTTTTTGAGCAGATTAAGTGCGCAATCAAAAACATGACACAATCAGCTTCAAGAAACAACAGAGACATTAACCCCTTAAGATGTGTTGTTGGAAACATTTAATGTGTTGAGTTCTTCACAAAAAGTAACAAGGTTTTAATGTAGTAAACCTAATCCTCACCACTTTACATTGTTGTGCTTTGATCAATTTGGGAATAAATGCACACTAGGCCCCCAATCCATAAGAAACATGTATGTTGCAAAACTTTGTCATACTCACCGATTCCAAGTTGATCCATGGATGCCTTTACTTCTTGAGCTTCCTTTTCATACTTCCGTTTTCTTCTGTTTCTCTTGGCCTTGGTTTCTTTAACAAATTTATCAAAAGATGGGATTTCCTTGGCATCAATAGCTTGAAGCAAAATTTCTCTGAAAAAAATTGCCAAAAAGTTAAATCTCTGGCAGCGATATTTTTGATTAAGCCACTCTTCAAGTCCCTGTATTGTGCTCCTACCATGGGCGCAACTAGCGGGGTAGGTTTGTCGGCATGTCAGGTCCATTGTCCGTCTGCGCCTATTTGTAAAACGCGTCAAATTACATTTCCTGTAACTGCTCTCGAACGACGCCGGCACGTATTCGTTCGTAATTAAACTAAGGTTCACTTATGATATGACACGGCAACGCGCCAGTGCAGCTTACATACGGTGGTAAAAATGGAGATTGTTTGAATCAGAGAAACGTCGTTTGTCATTCTAACACTGAGCCTTGCACAATTAATGTTCTGCGATGCATCTACATTCTACAACGATCTTTGTTTGTACGAGGACGCACGCATTGATCACACAAAATGATAAAGCAAGCGACACGCCTTCTTGCAATAAGATAAGATATTTTTGACACTTTTGGGAAGTGTGATAGGAAAAATACGTTTCGATTTAGCGTCAGTGAGATTTAAATGGAGGTTTATACACGATTGCATAATAAAGTTTTCATCAGCGATTTTAAAAGCTTTAAACGGTAATGAATGTTGGTACCGTTGGCGTAGGCCCTAGGTAGACGGAATGAGAAGCACGTTAAAATCTGCCCAAGCGTGCTTTAAAGATTATCTGTTATGAAAGAAAACCTCAGTTTTTTTCTAGCGTTTTTTTATCGGTAGTTCGTTGCCTACTTCCTTTAACTCCCGCCAGTTGCGCCACTGTTCCTAAGCACATGTTGAAAACAAACGGCTTTTTAAAAAAATATTGCACTGTCCCTCTTTTCAACATTGGCAAACTGTTCCAATTATTTTGCCATTTTTTAAATTACTTTCTTTACTAACCTTAATCTTGGTTCATCCTCGATTGTAGCACAAATTTGGTTTTCAAATATAAGATCCATGTCTCCTTCACATTCAACATAAATAGATTTAAGGTCAGATGCTTCCTCCTCAGAAAATTTGTAAGCTTCTTCGAACTTCTTCATGTCATCAACAGTAATCTTTATAACAACCAAAATTATGAACCAATACAAAACATTTTTCCACCTGAGGCTCATGTCATTATCTTTGACGAAGACAAATCATTTTACTAATAATAAGAGGCTCATGTACCGTTACTTAGACTGAGTCAAATCAATCAAATCACCAGCCCCCCCCCCCCACTCAAGTTCTAAAAAACTTTGTTCAATAAGGCCTATTTAACTTTACCTATTTAACATAAAGGTGATTTAATAAATACACCTTAATAGTCAAAAAATTTAGCTGTTATTCTTAGGCTTAAAGCCCAACATATTTAATTTCACATTCACCCATTTACATGAAACATGGTTTTCCAATACTCAGTCCAGTTCTTCAAATTCTCTTCATTTATTTCTCCACTCTCATCAACAGTTCCCTCTCTGTCATAGATATCTTTTGAATCTTTGTCTAACAAAATTTTTGATGCCTTGGACACAACCTGTGAAATAGATTAAAACATATCATATATTTTTATGTGGTTCAAGATGCATGGTAGCCTGTGTTTTCACAAATAATATCTCAAGTGGGCACAGAAAATTTCCAAGCATATAAATGCCACAATGACCAAACTGGCTATTCCCATCTTGAAGCCAATTATTTGCCAAATTTTTAGCACCAAAACAAATTGAATTTGTTGTATTGTTTAGCTTACACCTAATTCAAACATTTGCGTGATAATAAGCAGAAATTTGAACAGTATTTATATTATGCAATAAAGTTAGTTCATATAAACCAAATATGCTTTGAAAATGCTTTACTTGAACATGAAATTAATTTGGGAATTTTTTTGAATAATCGAGGACCAAACACAATTACCTGAAACTTTTTGGTGGCAGTTTCTTTGTCATCTTGGCATCTGTCAGGATGGACCTGAAGCGATAACTTTCTGTAGGCACGTTTTATTTCAGTTTCGCTTGATTCCTTACTAACAGACAACAGCTCATACAAATCGCGCGTATTAAAGAGTTGTTTGCATTCATCTAACAGACCCATGTTACCCCTAACTTTGCGCAGTGACCTACGGTTTAATACACCCTATCACTTTTCTGCAAATGTTCAACAATGAGTAATTAGTAAACAATACTTGACATTTGCTCAAATTGGCGGGAATAAAATCACTCATGCATATTATTTTGTCAAACGAAACAATAATTTGTTAGTCGTTTTCTAACAAACACTTTGTCCGAAAAAGTTAATTTAAAAATGTAGATAAGTTAAATGTTTTAAAAGTAAACTAGCGGTATTTAAGAAATAACTCATATTTTATTTTTTTCATGCCGTTGGGTGGCACTCGGGTTTCAAAAAGCTTTGTGTTGGGCTGGGAGCGTCGTTGCGGTGAAACGCGTTTACTTATGTTCTGACCTTAGGGTTTGACATCGTGTCTTCACAGCAGCGTACGTTAGTTTATGATTCATCTATTTCGCAGAAAGAACTTGACGCTATGGGGCGTTTATCATTACATGAACTGTGAAAGTTAAAGGGGTATATGTTGTGTTAGCTGTAAGGAGACAAAGTTATTACAATTGGTCAAGAAAGTAGGCCGTACGCCTTCTGGTTTGTTATTGATTTTCGGAAGTTTAATTACCGTTATGCCCGCTCAATGTGACCAATGGGACAAGAGCAAACATCCAGTACTTAAATAAGCCTACGTCGTTACTTATGAGTAGTCTTTGCTTATTGTGCAACAGGTCATACGTTTACAATTTAACTGTTGCATTATCAGTCATAGAAGCCACGTTTATTTCGTGATTTTTGACCATAAAGCTTATGTTATGTTTAGGTTTATTTTGTTGTAACGATTTAAACATTTTTAAAGTTTTAGTTCCAATTTTAAAACATGCAAAAGTCTAGAGCAATTTTAAGGATTTTTCCAGCCAAGGCATTGCCTGCGCCTGCCTTGCATGGGAGGTCCACGATTCTTGGACTTTTGAGAAAGGAGCAGTTAGAAAACAGGAGGTTTCTAGCCACTGGAGGAAACATTTTCAAAAAGGGAAATCACAAGCTGCTATCAAACTTACAATTGGTAAGTTCCTATCACACACAAAAAAGCTTTTTGTAGACAGACTAAATAAAAAAATGTGTTAAATGATGACTTGGGTAAAATTGTTGTTGACTTGATGTAAGTACAGAAAATAATATAAAAACGTGAAATTTTGCACTAAAAAGATGAAAAGCCACCACTTGGCATTTAAATAAGGCCTGTATTAAGAATCACCTTTTACCTGATCACTTTAAGGAGTTTTGTTTTTACTTTTTAAAACATCTGACTGGCCTGATATTTTTTAGAACTGTACATCTTGCCATGTAAGAAGGTTAGGAACAGAAAACAACCAAGGTTTGTGGTGTCTCATATTGATTTTGGATTGATTAAATATTAATATTGTACTATAGTCTGCAGTATTTCAAGGCCTTTTGGGGGTATCATTGCCTCTTTGTTCACTGCTTTTGAAACAATTCATTTCAGAAAATTCGTTCTTTGGTTATGTAGTACTTTGCAACTTAAACTAAGCACTTTTTTGCAGAAGTGACATTTTCATTTAGCAATGGCTTGCCGGTAATCAGTGTGCCTTTACCTTCTCGGAAAGAAATGTGCAAATTTGTTTTGAGGCCTGTTGCTACGACTGTTGGCAACTTGTTGTCTGACCTCAGGAAAGAAGATCAGGGAATTGACAGGGCTGTTATTTTTGCAACAGGTAATTTGTTGGCTTGAAGAACTGACATTCCTTTGAACTGTCATAATACAGGTGGTATTGTTGTTTAGATGGAAGCCGAATTGCAGCATGTACAAGAATCGAACATCTCATGCAAAATACATTTGTTCTGCATATTAATGATCAGTCTTATGAAGTCACTCCCCCCAAATTAGGTAAATTTTTTAAAAAGTCATGTACATTTTTCCACCTAAATTTAACCTTCGAAGAACAAATCAGAAAATCAGTATGGAGCTGCAATGGACCAACTGAACTATGCAGCTCTGTTGAACTGAAAGCTAATGGCACAAAAAAACCATCACTGCCAACTGCATCTCATTGATTTGTGTGATACTGCCTTGGAATGAACTGCCAATGCCACAACCCATTAACTCTGAAGCCATATACACTTAACATTATATTCTTAGCTTAAGCTTTTGGAACTTACAGAAACATTACTTTGTTTTTAGGCATTAGGAGTTTTTTCTCCGGAAATAAAAAATATCTTATTTAATGTAAAACCTATTTTGGATTTCTGCAGAACAAACCTCAGTCGAGCCTTCCACCAATTTGGATCAAGCTAAAATCCTTATTGCCCAACTTTATGGCCAATTGAATATCGAGGAACATCAGCTCAGACAACAGCAAGCATTGTTGGAAAGACTTGATAACCTAAAAACGGAAATTTTGCCACTAGAACAGGTTTGTTTTCTTTTCATTTATAATCTAATTTTAGCATAATCTTTTGTAAAGATTTTGAAGTGTATCTCACTACAGAATGTCCACAACTCATTCTACCACTCGTTTGTTTTTGTGTTGCAGGCAATCATGGGTATAGTTGTTTTTGTATGTAACAAGGGTCACCAAGCTAAGCTCACTTGAAGTAGATACCTAATATCTGGCAACTAAAATAAACAGCAACCAACAAATTTTACTGATAAATATTTTTGTGTGTAGCGGAAAGATCGAATGGCGGAAAAAGCAAAATGGCGAACTGGCATGTTGATGTGGGGTGGACTTGCGATGATGGGTACACAATTTGGGATTCTGGCCAGATTAACATGGTGGGAATACTCTTGGGATATCATGGAACCAGTGACTTACTTCATCACGTATGGAACAGCTATTATCATGTATGGCTATTTCCTTCTTACGCAAAAGGTGGGTGGCTCATGTGTTTGTGTGGTTTGAAAGTTTTGTTTGTAAATTCTAAAAAAAAGAATAACTTTGACATTGTGATATTGGATTTTGATTTTTGGTTTTACATTTTTGTGTTTTTTTTGGAGTGTATGTATAAGAATCTTGAGTACCGGTACAATTATGCAGATCATTAGTTAAGTGATGTCATGGTTTTACTTGGAAATTTTAGTGCACACTATTTAATGATAAGGTCAAATATCATATTGCCAGTCATCAAGTTTTGTATGGCTAACAAATTGTAGCTTATGTTGATAACCTACTGTGTTGAATTATCATGTAAGAAAACACAAATCAGAAATCTTGCATTTTCTGTGGTCTTGGTCAAGAGGTTACAGAAGAATAAAAAAATTTTATTATGCCAAAAATAACACTTTGTTGCATCTTTACACACAATTTTTTGAAAAATAATAAATAATATGATAATGATGAGTGATAAAAAGGCAATAACCCAGATTTAATCATCTCTTTGGCCATAAAATTTTTTCTCAATAACTCTCAGGTCAAGTTGTTGCACTAATGGTAATAAATAATTAATGATGAACCCATTCTTAAAAGACGCGGTGTGCAAGAAGTTTGATTTTAGCTTTTTTCCTTGTTTATCATTTAAACTGTATTGATTTTTATCAGTGTAACTTGGGCCCCTGGCCTTGAACTTGTCAATTGTTGCTAGGTATTCCATACTTGTTGATGTAAAGTCACAAATTTTTTGCTGTTTATTTGAGATATTGATGTTAGATAACAATTTTTCTGACCATATTTTACATCTATGTGAAAATCAAGAGATTTGAGTTGGTGGGTTAGTCCTGCTTGTTTCCCATTCACAATGCATAACCAAGATATTAACAAAATTATATATTTAAGTCGTTGGCAATTTTCCTTGAAGCAATATAATAAAAGTGCTGTTTGTAAGATTGTGTCGCTTTTTTGGGATAGGTTTAAAATGTCCTTTTCATTGACGTCTGACTGTCGTTGTTATGTCGGCAATAATATCTTGCCTGGTCTAGATAGTTTCATGTTGTCTGCCATTCCACTGTAGTTGCTCAGTAACGAATATTTAACAGCGGCTCTATTGTGAAAGTAAAACTAGTTAAGTGTGTTGACATTATACTTGCCTCTAGGGAGTGTTATGACAAAATAAATAGTTCTTAATATCACCTTATGTGTTTTCTATTGGGCCTGATAGTGCACTATGTTTGTGGTATTTACTAGAGAATAATTGCTTGCTGTACATGAGCATTTTGACTGTTGTCTTTTAAAATTATATATTTGCCTTGGTTGCTTCAAAATATGTTTTTGTCCGGCTTGCTTGGTTTTCATACAAAATGTTGTCCGTGTTAATGGCACAGAGCTAACTCACTAATCCGCCAAAAAGCTAAACATTCAATATGTACAGTTCAATTGATTCTAGCAATAGTGTTGATCTTGTTCTAATCTCTGTGGAGTAGGCAGACTGTGACCTATACGTAATGAAGACACTGTGGTTATAACACGTAAGGGAATGGCCCAGAGGTTTAACATTAACACATGTGGTGGCAGTTGAATTGAAACCTTATTTCGACCTCTGTCATTAAATGTAGTATATTGATATCAAAAGTAAAACAGATAAAGGGGTGGTGATTAAATATGAGTATGAATAGGTTACTGGTTGTTTGTTGAGGTTTATCCTGGCAATTTACTGCTACAAATCCTGATGTTGTAAGTCTTCATAAACAGGCCATGGTGGCAGTGATTCAACTTATAGCTCGCAACATCATAGAACTTGGGTAGCTCCTTGAGTAGGGCACGGTCATGGACTTGAAACACACCAAAGTTTCAATGTTTTCATTGTACACCTTGATGCACATGAATGCATGAGAGGCCTTCTCTAACTGTGCTCAAGGATGTCATAGGCCTAGTATCATAATTAAAAAGATTGTTAATCATGTGTCAATTCACCAGGCCTGTAATTCATTACAGTTGGGCCATTGGTTCTCGCTTGAATAGTGACCTTAAAGTTGTTTTTATTTGGGAAATGCCCTAAAAGTTTTTAACCTGTTTGAACAACTTTTGTTAGTTAATAAGGCTTTGTATGGGCCCATGCCGCCAGGTTATAAGATATCACAGATGTGATGGTTGAAGCTGCCACCATACAGCACGTTTAAATTGTTTGCTCAAATCCTTTGTTTACTATGCCTTCCGCTGAACCGCCAGTGCAGCAAGCGTTTTGTACACGAATCCTACGCCACACCCAGCGTGTGTTGACGACCTCATTTGCCGTTTTACTACACAACCAAAATCTGTGGATAATAAGACAGCGAAAAATCAAGTGATAGTAGAGTTAAGTTTATGTTGATGTGGAAGTTTCATAGGCGAGTCTGATGTTCAAAATAAAATTTTAAGAAATAATTAAGTTTGGAAGGTCATGGAGCCTCGTGCTTACGTTTGAAGCATGTGTTCAACGATATGAATGATGGTGGTGATTGATTGCGCAAAGTCTGCTTCCAAACTTGCTTGGAGCAAGGTGTGATCAAACAATATGCTTCCAATACAAACTACGAATTTTGATGAACTCAATCTCATGATATGGATGCTGCGTCTACGCCGTGCATTTTAAATCGCATAGCAAAGTGTATTGCATGCATGCTACAGATAAACCCATTTTTTATTACATATTTCCCCGTAACAAGCCTCCACAAACCGGTTAATTAACCCACACACAGATCTAAAAGTCAATTGCGTTAATTGACTGGGGACTTGATTGATGCCTTTATTTTACGGTGCCGTTCAGTTTCTTTGGGTCTGTGCCTCATTAAGTGATCGATTGGTGCTCTTTATCGATTTAAGGGCCTTATTGTTTTGTGCAGGAATATGTATACCCCGACGCAAGGGACAGACAGTACATGAGGTTTTTTTACCGACAAGCGGAGCGGACAAAATTCGACGTCGAAGCGTAAGTTCATGTTTGTCTCACACGCCCTCGTGTTTGTTCAGTGCACCGAACCGTAAATGGTTCTCAAAGAATGTTTTCCTTCAATAGCAGGCAGCTAATTACTGGCGATCACTGTGTTAACTTGATGCAAATGAAAACAGTGAAGCTGTGCCAAAGACACAAAATCAACCAACATTCTTTGTTTTAAAAGATGCATATTTTGACTGTATGGGCAATAGTGATGCACCGGAAACTTGGTTCACCGAATTTTTCCTTTAGCTGATGTTTCGGTTTCGGCCTGAACAGTTTTGGAATTCGGCCGTCATCGCACTTTTTTAATGCAAAAACAATGAAAGTTGCACATGAGACAGGCTACAAGCTATTCACGTGTGCAAATTATCAGCCACGTTGTCAACAAATCATTAAATGTTTTGTTTGCTCTGTTTAAACTTTAACTCGGCTTGTCGAAAACGAGTTCACATTAACAACATTGTCCAAAACAGGCGATACAATTTGTTTTGAAATAGGTTTGGATGAATTTAGTACAATATACCCTCGTTCACATCAAACGTTTGGTTTCGTTTCACACTACATCATGCAGCGCGTTGTATTTACCATTCCATTGTTAAAAGTGCTGATGACTGGTCGAATAACAATCAGAAACGCCTTGTTAGAAACTGAAGCTTGTTAAAATATCCTACCTTGCAAGTTTTGGCTTCTTAAGACGTGTAACAATGTCTTCGGGCTGAATAAACCCGGCGTTGTGCATTTTCTCTGATAATTCCTCAAACTTAATAAAAATGTTTGTCGTTCAACCAGTGTAGAACCCCACAAAAGTACTAGTATTGTCGTTAAAGAACTTGTAATTTTGCTCTTTAAACACACACGATAACACCTCAATCTTCGTTTTGTACCAGGGCACCATTTTGAAGATAAAGTCACGTCCTAAAAACATCTTAAATGCACTGTGGGCAGCCTAAGTATAGTTTGGATTGTCGAATTGCAATTACCCAACTGTTGCAATATCCAAATTTACCAAGGAGAAAATATTTTTGGTTCAAACAAAATTTGTTAGGTTACAGTGACTCTGCGGTACACCCAACATAGTCTCACGACACACCTCTTGCGGAGCACTGTTTCACCGCATAGTCTATTGCGCCATATGTATATCCAGGATGACCTCGATTTTGCGAAATGAGAAGATTCCCCATGTTGCTCGTTCTGGGAAATCGACTGGAATTGTTCTGCGCTTTCAGGCCATAAAATCACGTTTAATTGCCCAGTCCCAAACCGAACTGCAGACTTGTTGCATGCCCGGCGTACATACGCAGACCGCGCAGAACACCCAGTAACAAAGTGGTTCCAACGTTTTAGTGGTCGCGTACCACTTGGAAAAACGCCCTATCGCAACGTACCACATAGTTTCAAAAAAAATTAATTTTCGATCAGCTTTTTTATTTTCTGAATCGAATAATATACATGCAACAACGAACGCAGTTAAATTTATGGCGCTAAACGTGCCCGCGAACCACCTAGAATACCGTCGCGTACAACTGATTGGCTGCCGAAACAGCTTATAAACAACACAATTCGTATTCTAGGTACAACAAATTATGCAGCGAAATAGCCCAGGCCGAGCAGGACCTCAAACGGCTTCGTGATCCCCTGCAGCTCAATCTTCCTGCTGAGCCAATCAAAGTCCCGCACGATCCGGAAGGCAGCAAACCGTGACCATGACGTTATGTCACGTGTTATGGAAACCTCCTGTATGTTCAAGTGACGTTGGTGAAGGCCCGTTGGAAAATTTTCGGAATCCACGTTTGTAGGCAATCATGCCGCCTGTACCGATTTTAGATAATTTTATAATTTTAGTGTCTCTATACCTTTATTATATCTGTTTGTGTGCGCGTGTTTTTAGTAGCAGAAAGAGCGGTATCGGGAATTAGGTGCGGTCTTCGTAATATCGTATATCAAGGCATTATGTACCGGTTCCACATTTCAAAAACTTCTGGAATCGAAGTTTGTTTGATGTGCAACCTTTGCAATCCCAGATTCATTTTTTTCCAATTTGGGTTGACAAAGTATTTTAGCACATCCCAAAGTCGCCACGTGGTACATCAAGCTGCGTGTAATTATTGGCGTACCCTTTAAATTTGGGTAATGGCCACACCCATTTGTAACACAAGTGTGTACTTTGTCATCGCAATTGATTGTTGAAGTCAACAACATCCTGTCAACGCTTATAGGACGTGCAAGACAGTTCCTAAAGCGGGCCCCGTACATATGTGGCCAATGCTCCCCCAAACCACAGCAAAACGAGTGGTTTTTAAGATTGTATCTAGGCCCAAATGGAAACTTGGTTATGTTTTATATGTCGCTCAAAGCTGAAACAGGGCAACAAAATTTCATTGATTTTGGATTACGTCATCACCCATGTAGCGTTCAATCCCTGCACAAGGCTTTTAATAAGCCACACACAATCTGAAAAAGGAATTTAATGCCTATCTGCCCCAGGCTATGTTGTGGTCGCTCGGCCGTTCCACTTTTCCGCGACATTGAATACGTCAAATCGCGTGTATTTTTTACCTAACGCACAATGTGTGCCACCAATGGTTAAGAAGCTCTCATATAGTATTGCTTGATCCAAATTGTATTGCCGCGGTTCCTGTAGTTTTTGCAAGTAGTTGTGTTGTGTAGAAAACCCGATTTTTAGATTTCGCGGCCATTTCCTATCGAGAAGTTTGCTATGTCGTTGTGGGATTACGGATAGTTCGTGGACTGTCCATATATTACGACTACAAAATTACCCAACCCTTTCATCCACCTATTACCTCTCGTCTTCACCAAGTAAACGCTACAATATGCATTTTTTAGTGAAAAATTCGGATTAGCAGAGGTGATGTAACTAATTCAACTTACCATCATCTGTTCCTCTGTTTTTAGCTAAATTATTGTTTTATTTTACTATCGAGAATTTGCTTTCACAAACTGATTGAATCCGTTTTTTTTCCTAAATTATCAAAAGTCGTCGCAAAAATTCTGTAACCAGTAACTGCGAACTTTAAGGGCCCACAATCAGTCATTGCGGCCAAACATGTTGTATGGCGGCTACTATGGATTTCATGACTAGAATAAAAGTAGATTTTTCAAATTTCGAAAAATATAATTTTATTTTGTATGGTATAAGCTGGCCACTTTGAAATTGCGTGTTGGGTGGATATGTAGTATCACCTATTTGTTTTCAATTTGATACAACTTCCTCCTAAATCTGTGCCAGACTTTCTGGGGATTTTTCGCAATCTGGGAGTGTGATTACAATGAGCACGCTTCATGTCCGGCCTTTGCACGCGTTATTGCGTGTTTCCTAACGAACCTCGTGCAGTCAACGTTTCTTTAGGAGAGCTCGATTTGGAACAACTTGGGCCTTAAGCAATCACAATCCTTCACATTTTAGCGAAATATTACTACAAGGCCTTGGTTGACTGCCCAAAGCGCGTTAGCGAACCCGCTCCATGCGTGCAAAGTCCGACATGTAAACATTTAAACCAGTGTTTCCCAACCATGGGTGACGCGACACACTAGAGGTTGCAAGGCTCAATTGCTTTTCCATTCAATCAGGTCTTACTAGGCATGACGGTGAAAAATGCTTTGCTTAGTAGACTGACTTGGTTGATGTCTACACTTATCTGCACTCACAAATAAAATGCAAAATGACAAGTTACTTTATATCGTTTTTTTGTAATTGCCATGTAAGCCGTTAAGGCCGATTCACACCAGATGCGGTTTGCGGTACAGTTTTTTGATCTCGCGGCAAGCAGTGGGGCACTTACACCAGCCGCGACCAAATCTATCAGAAACGGCCAAAGTGTTTTATGTTTGATGGATAAACTTTGGTCGCGGCTGGTGTAAGTGCCCCACTGCTTGCCGCGAGATCAAAAAACGTACCGCAAACCGGTAGACGCATCTGGTGTGAATCGGCCTTTATGGGTGCCGCGATTTATAAACCTCAGCAAAGTGTGCCGCAGTTCAAAGAAAGGTTGGAAACCACTGATTTAAACATTACATCGAATTTCGTTCACCCTCTATGCTTATACTCATTACAACGCTTGTATTATCCACGCTATTTAACAGCAAGCTTGCAGCTCGCACAATGCCAAACTAATTCCCTATAATGAGCTCCGCACGCGCATTCATCTGCACCCATTGTTAGTTTTAATTGATCGGGGGAAGGCCCTTTGTGTCGGAACTCCATCGTGCATGTTTCTTGAGTAAGGATGCGCTTGTTCTTGCGTTCTGGCACTTTTGATCGGATTATACAAGCGAATTGATTGGCTTTCTTTTGTTGAGGTCTAAAGAAGAGCTGTCTTCTAGTTTCTAGGAATTCAGGGTAGGTATAGTTTAACACAGAAGTGGCTTACAGGCTTCGGGGCAGGGCTGCACAATGTGGGTCGCATCGCAGACTTTATTTTACCAGCGAGTTTTTTTTTTTTTTAAATTACATGTTGTAAACAAACGGCGACTACAAAATGACGATGCAACCTTTGATAAACACTGGTTTAGATTTACTAACAATGACGTCACACTGGCATTAATAAGTCTTTGGCGATGTGGGAACATGCTGGTCAACTTATGTTTTTGTATGTAACTTACCTGTCCTGTGGAACTTGATAACCTTATACGTTCGTACCGTGGCGCAAAAATCACTGGTGCGGACCTTTGACTTCTGTGAGTAATGTGTGTGTAGGTGACGCCACACCGACAGTCCTGAAACGTCGTTAAAATGTTGCGCGATCGCTTTACAAAAGTGTTTAAAAATATGCTAAAATCATTTTAATTCTACAGCAAACTATAGCTTTGATCCCGCTTAAAAGTTAACCAGTTTTTGAGTTGCATGTCTATTTATTAAAATAGAGCCAATTCACTTTTTTCAGAACAATTGAATCAAAATTTTAATTTTCTCATTTACTATAGTGCCAAGCATGGTTTTAGCCAGTCAATTAGTGTCCATCAACAATGTGCGTTTGCTATTACAAAAAACGTTTCAAAAACAGGTGCGCGGTCATACAAAATTATATCCGCGGCAGTACGGCCTCCGGTTTTGAACCCCTGCTTTAAAAGTAAACCTTTCCTTGAACATGCTTGTTAGGACACAAGTGCTTCGTTGAGGCATAAGCGGTTAGGAAGGGTCCGACTGTCTGTGAAATATGCTGCTCAAATTAGATATTTTAAACTCCTTACAAGCATAGGGGCAAGAGGGCCCCTCCTGGATTTCCGAAATTATGCTTTACTAATCTTATATGTTCTATCAAAATCTCATCAATAAAAATGTATGTCATAGGATTTGACTTCGCTTGAATAATTTTCAACCAGCACCTTGCTTGTAAGATATGGTTTTTGCAATTTGACGTCGTGAAGATGAAACTAGCTTCTGTTATAACCCAGCTGCGTTTCCTTGCTATCGACCAAAACAATTGGAACGGAAGAGCTCAATAAGATCACATCGATTTATGATAAGATGAATAAAATCCGTTAAATTAGCGATTCCCAACTAAAAGTTTTTGTTGGTCCATAGAAAATTTATTGAATTTATAAAATTTAAAAAAATAAAAAATAATAAAGCATCCATTAGGAAAATATGTCAACTTATTTTATCTTTTGATTAAGTTTATGTGGGATTTAGACATACTAAATGCATGCAAAATTTGCATGACGCCAGAAGCGTCCCAATAAAGACCGAAAGGTTATGTTTTAAAACGACTGGTTTCAATTACTCACTTTAATTTATCAAGCGCATGAGTACAGGTAGAACCCTCTTGACTTCCTCTGGAGGTTTCATATCCTTAAGTACAGGGCAGTTGCCCTTCAGTTAAGCCGCCAGCTTGACCCCTGAATGATACGAGATCAAAATCTCAACCTTCTTAGCATTTTCAAATAACAATAGGTTTAGCGTACTCTGCGAAACAGCTGTCTCGAAAGCATCCCGTCGAATTGTCCTTTGGGTGGTCAAGTATTCGAGCAGATTTGGTTTAGCTTATTAATTGTGCTTGACTGGTTTTAGAGAGAAGTTGTTTGTTTTAATATGCTATTACACAAACTGGTGAAAGATTCGCCTTGTACAGAGCCACAAAAAGTAACTTCGTGGTGCAAACTAAAAAAGGATGTTTGAGCAACTGATTTTGTTGTATTCAACCTGTTTTTTTCCCCAAACTAATCTTAAATTACGGCTTTATATAGATTCATAAAGAAGATGCAAGTTAGTAATAATTATGTATAAAACATTTTCTACCTTTCAACAAACGCTGTAGAAAATGACTTGTATCTTCTTGTTAATCTTGCTTAGTCGGATATGTATAAAACGTAACGATTTTTGGTTGGTATGTCGGAGGTAATAAGACCAGACTAATTTTCTATTCTACTTAACTCTTCGTGATGATTTGGAATTGATTGGAGTCTGCGTAAATGACCCAATTTACCTTCCGACTCAAGCACAGACTTTCTTGGACAAACCCAATTTATTTGCAAATCATAAAAAAATTCCTGATTACGAGGCGATACAAAAAGATACATAAAAATTCGTGATTGAAAAGCATTATTGGGGACAGAGGGTTGTTGCTTTTGGAAGGCTACTTACAAAGTTTAGTGGCCATACTGATAAAATATTACAACCTAAGGCGTTATTTAGGCGAGGTAACAGACATAAAGTCAAACATAAATACTATTTTAAATCTTTTAGAAATCTCTTTAATATAAGTTGTAATCAAAAATCATACTGAGAGTAAGAAAGGCACCAATACATACAATAAAAATTTGCCTAAAATTACAACCGCTATATGGCGCTTTGAAGCCAAAACATTGTTCCGTTACTTTACACTTTCACAAGGGGTTTGTATATTTGCAACCGCACTGCTGTTACATTTGCAACAAACAAAGTATTACGTTGCCATAATCAATGTAAAGTCGAATATTATGAGGCAGAATCAGGTATAAAATAGAGTAAAAAGGAGGCTACAAAATTGAAGAAGGCGGGTTTTATGGTTTACGCTAAAAACCCTCACTGATTTGGGGTGACGAAAAAGGGGCAACAGTCACGAAAAAGAAAGTTGGTAATTGCAATCATGAAACAATACGCAGCAAAGGCAGGTTGGATACTTTCTACATCGACAAAAGACGGTTAATCCAGCCATCACTGGTTAACAGCAGGTTTTGCAGCTTTATTAAAATGAAACTTAACAGAAAAATGGCTGCGATTATACCAGGCGGTTTGGTGCAAAACAGTGTTGATAAATACACAAGCACATTAAAAAATTGACAAGCTTTATTTCCACATCGTAGTGGGTCATAGAAAATCTAACATTACTCGGACGCTACTAACTAAGTAAGATCATATTTTTTGTGAATGCTGGGTACGAGTTTAAGGTTTTCTATTGCAATACAACCTGAGTGTTGCTGAAACTACATTTTACAAACTTGTACAGTTTGGTAATAGTAACCACTTTTGCATGCGTCCCCAGTCGAAAATTTAATGAAACTTCACTCAGAGGGTCATTTGTTTCACTAAAGCGCAGTGAATACCTTGTGATAGGAACACCAGTAGACGGGCATAATTGTTTTCTCCTTTACACAGTTTACTTTCATATTGAGGCGGTATCCTTTAAACAGATTAGAGATCGTGCAGCGACTGCTTGTATTTCATGATGGAGCGCTGACGAGAGAATCGTTCCCTGACCGTGATGTTGAACTTGGGTGGGACGAGAAACAATCCGGACCTACAGAATAGAAAATGTATTTTTAGAAGGAGCAATACTAGAGGAAACGTAAAGTTCAGACTAAGCCCTTGTAACTTATTTGGCAGAGCTTGGTTGCGGCAGACAAACAGCTAAAATCCCTTGACCATTCAAAAAAAGTTAGAATGGGGTTCGAAATTTTCAATTCTTAAGAACTACTCGATATCCAAGAATACGCAATCCTGTTCACACAACCTATGATTTACTTTTTTGGCTATGCTATGTAAGTATGATCGTATCTGTATGCATATGGCCAACGTGGAATCTTGGCGCAAACGTACCTTTCACAATCTTCAGGCAATTGACCGTTCACTGTCGGTGGTTTCAAGTGGAAACGCTGTAGAATTGTGACCACATACAGGAACATTTCCATCTTGGCGATAGGCTCCCCAAAGCAATGTCTCACTCCTGGAAAAAAATATAGTGTACGCGCTGTTTGTAATAAGTGGCTGCAATCTGATGTTCGTAATATGTTGAGAAATGCTAATGGTAACCTGACCAAAAAGCGTAATCGACTTATTAAAATACGTCTAACATAACTTAATTTTAACCACAAAATGGCAAACTCTATGTGTCGAAACGGTATCGCACTGCTGTTAGCAATTTTGAAGTTTTTGGTTTAAACACAGATTCGAATTTTAGTGCTTTATAACCCTACAACTAAAGCGACGGTGTTCGGACAGTTCAGAATACAATGGGTAACTTTAAAAATAGGAAACAATCTCCACGAAAACGAATAAATCAAAATGTTTGCGGAACTGCTATGCTACCGGCATTTCTCAACGATTATCGCGTTATGATTATACCCCATTTATCTCGAACTATCAATGGTAAAATCGCAATTACTTAATTGACACTTACCAACAGAGAAGGGAGTAACGTTGGGCGACGACCTGAACGTCCCGTTCACAAGGAATCGCTCCGGTTTGAAAACATTTGGCTGATCAAACAAATTTGGGTCGTGGTGGATCGACCAGAGGTTAGTGATCACCTGTGTGTCCTGTAAAAATGCATGGACTTGTCACCAGCGTGGTACGCAAACGCACATGCAGTTATGTAATAGGAAGTTAAAGCCGTGTAACTGGTTTGGGTTTCACGTATGGTAACTATATTTGGTAGGTACATGAAAAGGGTATGTCGCTCCTGCTGCATGGTTAATGTAATGTTTACCATGAGTTTACCTGCATGAAGCTTATGTATCCCAACAAATTTATCAGATGTTTTTTTGGCGTTTTCAAATATGTTTTAACCGTTCAAAGTTTCATTTAAGCATGAGCCACATAGGGTGTCGAGGTGTTGGTTTTTAAATAACAACTACATAGCAATCGGTTTTCTCTGTTGTGGATAATTTGTCCTTGAGATTCGGTTGTTGAGTATTACCTTTGGGATGAAGTATCCGTTGAGTGTTGTGTCAATGATGGCTCTGTGGGCAAGGGACTGTGGACCGGGGGTTCTGTATCTCATCACCTCGTGAAAGAAAGCCTGCGAGTAGGAAACATGTTAAACAGTGCAGACCAATTTAAGGGAAAAGAGATTCAGTATTTAATTTAACTGCCACTCTACTTCCTGTTAATGCAATTTACAACTTCATGTGCGGTCGTCTTGAGTTTAATTTTACGAAAAAAGCAGCAAAGCGTCCATTTTAAAGTATTTAGTTTTTGACCTTTGTTTTGATTTTGACTTTAAAATCCATATCTTGGTGTTTGGAAATTAGAACATTACGAATTTTTCTGACACCATCCCTAAAACTTATACAGTGCTGTGATAATTATTCACTTGCCCTGGTGTAATGCATTTCCTCGTAGTCCCTCCACTTGGCCTGTCCGTCTGGCCCGATGATTTGGTCAATCTCCTTCTGGATCTAAACACAATTGACAATGTGTTTAATTGGTAACACAGGTTATAGCTACCAACATTTTGGGTTTGAAGCACATTACAGATGGCTGTACCTTCTTTTGGCAAGCCGGCCTGTTCACGAGGAAGACCAAAACCCAGCTTAGGGAGGAAACTGTGGTGTCGGATCCGCCGAAAAACAAGTCCCGTGCGTATCCGAGCAACTCCGTGTCTGTAAAAATATTGCTCATTTTGATACACCGCTCATATGAAGTGGAAATTTTTTTTATTAGGGACTACAGGAGGTTTGCATGTAAAGATGTAGTTATACCAGTAAATGTTGTTGTCGGGTCCCCTTTGTGTTTTTCAATCTCTTGCAAGTAATGGTCGGCAAAGTCCCTGATGTCGTTGGGATCAAAGTTCTTTTTGTGCCTGGCAATGAACGGTCGCAGGAACTCGTAAACCTGCACACAAAGGCAGATGTCAGTCACATATTATAAATATCATATAATTCTACTTTCATCAAAAACATGCTGGCTCAATTTGTTTGCCTCCTAAAACAAAATGCTTTATTCATCAATTTTTTTATTTATTTTTTCGTTTTGATTTTTTTAGGTTTGTTTTGTTCAGATCAATTCAAGGTTTTGGATTTTGGCATTCTAAAATTTCTGGATCTGAACTTTTTGTTACACTAGCGACTTCAGTAAAAAGCAATAGGTAACATTAATGGATAAGAGACAAACATTTTTGAGTAGAAAGTTAAAAACATTTTTGTCCTTTTGCTTTTCGATTATTCACGCGACTGCTCATAAAAGAGTTAAAGATATGGAGTTAAAAGAGTTAAATAAATGTACCTTTTCACGGGCGTTGTTCAAATCTTTCGCAGCAGCGGCAAAATGCGGAAGGAAGCGAAGGTACGGCGCAAAAACCAATGTCTGAAAACAAAAGTAGTTTTAGAAGACCGTACACGGCTCTCATAACACTCATCAAAAATATTGGCCCAATATGATTGTTTTACTGATGATGGTATAAGGTATCGCTGAAGCGTTTTATTAACTAAGCAAGGACTATTTAGGGCCATTACATTTTTTTAATAAAAGTAGATTTGTCCTAAGATTTGCATTTTTCTTGGTGTCTCTGCGACATTTCCGGCGTAGGCAACTAAACTGTATGTTATTAAACTTTTTGCAACTGGGTGAGTTCTACCTAAACGGCAGTGATAGGAAGCGAAACAGTTCCCTAGGTGAAGGAATACTTACCATAAATGTATGGGAGTTTTTTGTGAACCAGTCTATCAGGGGCCGGGCGCCCCCCTCGAATTCCTTCGTGTCATCAAAAGGAATTCGATCACTGAAGCACAACCGACATATGATGTTTGATGTAGAATGTACGATCAGATTCTAAAAAAGTCAACTTTTAGAGATGTGAATTATATGCTTGCGCATATTTGGTGCTGGGATCTGCCCTGAAGCTTTCATGCAGGCCAACGATAACGGCATACTCATATATGAATCATAGATGCTTTTAAAATGACCACACCAGGTTGTGTTGCAGACTTAAAGTTTAGAGTTGACAAATAATTTGCATTTGGCAGTACAGAGCGGGACGGGAGTTTCTCGAAAAACCATATTTAGTATGTCTTCACGAATATGCTGATAATACCCAAGTGTTGGTTTAAATGTATTGACATTGATTTCGCGCTTGGCTCTTTTAAAAGACAGATATGTTTTCTCGTCAACGGGTATGTTACAACTTAGCGGGTGATTCAATATGGGAAAGATTGTAAAAGGAAAATGTGTAGATTTGGCAAATACGCTTTACAGCAGACATCCCAAACCATGCAAAATACTCACGTATATGTTGATCGGTTTGCATTTGTTCCTTTGCAGTGCACTGCACAAGTACATGGCCTCTTCCTGTGACAAACACAAAACATGCATCAGCGCAAACTGGTCGAGACCGGTTTTATCCGCTCGGTTTATTTGAATCTGCTTTGTTCCATGTTGTGCCTCGTTATGTTCTTCTTACATTCCACGTAGAGATGTCAACATGTTAAAAGCCACAATGGCTGCTTGATAAGCAGAACTTGGCGTTATGTTATTGTAATACGTTTCAAACCAATTTGTAAATGTACATGGTTTCTACGAATTGAACCAACACAATCATGTTTGTTTAGCATGGAGCTTTCTGAAAAATAATTGTTTACTGTTTTCTACGTTCGATAAAAATAACAGCGCGCAACCTTTCTACACCTTGTTGTGCTTGATTGCTTAAGGAAGGTTCTGGACGAGTTTCGTTTCTTTAACGCTAATTATGGTGTATTCTGCTATATCCAAACACGATATGCACTTGTTTAAAGCAGGACCTACTCCATTTTTACAGTCCTTATAAAAACTTAATTATGCGTATTTTGCCTGAGTGTTTGTTTTTATGTTTTGACCATAACGAAAGGTTGTAAAACAATGGCACGCGGCCTAAAAGGATTCAGCGTTTCCGACACCCTGTTAATTAAGCTGTTCGATTTAAAGCACGTAACACGCGGTCCAGGTCGACCTACGAGTCTAACGTTGCCTGCACTTTGTAGTTGCAATGTGCATCGTTTTAATCGGTGTCCTTTGTTTCATTTTAGGAATGACAACAACTTTTGCGCATGTTTTAACCGGCTGTGGCGTTATGAGTTTGTTAACTGACTCATGGCACCGCTAGTGGATAAAAACGTGACAGCACATACATCTGAAAAACGGCCATCATCAAATAATTCACAGTACAGTCTATAAAAGCGCTCGAAACTACATATTTTTGGTTGTACTGTATGCCAAGCTGTATGGCAGAGGGCACCCTTGCGTTGTTTATTCTCTTAAAGATTTTTCCAAAGTCGATGGTAATTGCGTCCTACACTAAAGTTTAACATTTTATTTTCTGTGTAGGTAAATGTTAACCAAACGATGGTATGAATCTTTAGGTATTTCGTTCACGCTTTGGCGATTAACGCTACGAAGGAAACACATTGCTTAAACTGCTTTCAAATCCCCGTGCATTTTTTCAGTCAAAAATCACCTTCCAAAACACCGAGGCCCTAAACACTATACACCGACGCGAAACCATGGACCAAACACACCGAGTAGATAAGAAGTACCAAGCGAAATATGCGTACCTGTACCCAACTCTCCATCACCTGTCCAGTGGTACCGAGCTTACGGAAGACGGAATGTCCAAATTTTCTGTTTTCCTTCCACTTTGGTCCATCAGTTCCAGCTACACCTGTTTGCAGTTGTAGCGGCGTTAGTGCAAAGTATAGGAAATCCTGTTGTTGTGTCTAATGGAATTAGATACCTGGTATTGAACCGGTGTTGCCACATCGTGTGGACAAAATGGCTGCCGTGTTGTTATTTTGTGCGCACAGGGAACGCATTGTTCCAACCACGCCCAGACTATGTTCACCTTGTGTTTGGATTTTGAATACAGGTTGTAAAAATATGTTGAAAAATGCTACTCTTTCATGACGGCAAAAATTTTATTGTGCCCCAACTTAAAGTGATTGATTTTGTAACGGATAAAAAAATAGCCATTCACCCCCCTACAATTTTTTCCATGACTCGCGGTCACGAAAATATTAAAATAACTATTACTTGATTGAAAGTGAGAGCAACGCTTTTGCACATGTCACAATCACGTACTTCTCGCTTGTAGTATTAAATTACAAAGCAGCATTGTGCGGTATAGAGCCGCAAGGGGCGAAATTAACGCTGCACACAAAACGTATAGAATACGTCTGTAATGGGAAAAAATAACATCTTGGATTTCATTTATACCGCTGTAAGTATGCCAAGATATTGCCCGCGCTTTCTCTATGCATTTTTATGGTTAAAGCGGAAAAAGCACATAATATAAGATTGCTTCGAACGCTACAAAACTCCGGGGTAATGGGATTAAAGTGGGATAGCCTTCAGTTACACATGTTGCTGTTTGAAAGGTGCTATTTTTATCCTCGTCGAATAAGATAGACTGAAGACGTTTCGCGGTCTATGATGACCACGAACCCCGCTTTGATTTTACAGTCGATTTGCCAGCGATTCTGCACGTTGAGCAGGTATATAATAATTTTTTTGTTAATTCAACTATGTGGAAAGTTTGTGTCAAGTCGCCTTGCATCAAGTTTGGCATGTTTAAATATTAGTTTCATGGGTGAATACGTGAAGTGAGTTAAGTAACTAGCTAAAAACATGCAAAACGAATTGGCTGTTTTGTGGACTTTTCAACGACCATTTTTTTGTGCAACATATTGTTAAAAAAATTCAGTTCATATTATCTTTTACGGCGAATTTCCGAAAGCTAGTTAAGAAACTCAAACTGGTCAAGTCGCATGGTCAGTTATACAATCAGACAAAAATTTTGCGATATAAACTAAAACCATGTGTCTTACCAAGTTGTTCAGTGAATGCCTGGAACATGATTGAGTTGGGACGACCGGAAAACTCGGTTCCTTGCGTCACCAGGGCTTGGTGCATTGCCTCTGGTGAACTGAGTATCACTGTCAGTTTATCGAAGATTTTCACGCCCATGATAGAGCCGTACTTGCGACCCATCGCCTGCAATACAATAAATCTGTTATTAGGAGTTTTAAAGGCTGTTTTTAACGACAGAATTTTATAGATCCTACATTTTTTAAGTTTAAGGCACAAAAGTCTAACATGGATTTCCAATCAAGCTATGTGCAATCAACCACAACGCAGTTGTGAAGCTCGCTCGCAAGTCCGCATTAACAATTTAAAAATTAAAACTAATTCAAACTGTATTTTACAGCCAATTTGGTTATCCAACATTTAACAACATTGCTTTATCATATTTTGTCACGTGAGGTTACGTCACATTTCCTAATGGTGGCGTCAATTGTCGTGGCGATGACGTCACGTGAAATAGGGATGTTTTGAAATTATGTGCTGGGGTTTGTAGCGGAAATTAACGATGTCATGAAACCACGAAGCTTTTATTGACTCATCATCATTCCATATTTGGCCTTTCCGCACAAACATAAGCGGATATGTCCCTTCCAAATGTTACTTCCGCTATTCCCAGTTATTTTCGTGCTTTTACTTTCGTCGCAATTGAAGTTTTGCGAGAAACAACAATTTCGCTTAGTCACTGGTATTTCCCCTCTTAAGCGTGACGTCAGCCCAAGCTGACTCACGCACTTGCGCCGCCAACAACACGACGCTGACGTTCAAGGCTAAGGTGAGGAGAAACGATCTTCGAGTACCATGCGTACGACTTGACTTCAACCAAACCCACTGCATTAAAAACTTGTATATGCGCGTCAACTTACAAATTAAGGGAAACCTACTTTAAAATTGCGCAACTGCAGTGTTTTCCATGGTCGTGTCGCATTAGTAATCATGTCTAATTGCATCTAAACATAGGCATTTAAAATTGCCCGAACCAGAAACAGGCGATGTAATTTGGCCAAACCAGCGTATTTTGCATGACAACGACCTTTTAAGATCCCCGGTCCTGAAGACCTTTCATGTTGTAAATACATTTTTAAAGTGTAAGCAACGTACCATGAGGTCCAGTTCAGGACGTGATGTCAACTTGTAGGCTGAACCCAAGATGGGAAGCCCCAGGGGTCCCGGGGGGAAGTTTTTGGGGCGGTACAGCCACCCATGGATGGTCTTCAATATGATGGCGAGGAAGACCAATGGAATCGCCACAGACTCAAACATTTTTGATTGTTATTGTCGATTTAAATAGTTTAAAAATAGAATATCTGCAGAAACAAAATAATCTTTAGGTTAATAGAATAAAATATATCTTCAAGACAGTACCTTTTGTACTGTAACACATACATGTGTAATAGTGACTCTCTCTATCACCCAAGCTGGGCAAGGGCCTCGTCACAGCTCATAAACCGGGACCAGATATCTTACATAACCTCTTCATTCTAATGTTTGCTTTTGCTCTCAGCAAACTAACACGAGGTAGCCACGCCAAACCAGCGACAGTCAAAAAATATCTTCCACTTATGTAAACTTGCTGAGGTCAACACTGGATGCTTCCATGCCCTAACTATGTTAAGCCACACACAGCTCTGAACTCATTCACCTAAACCGCCTCATTTAGGCTATCCACTGCGCTCGCTTCTAACGACCCTGGTCACTGTCACGTAGGCAGCATATGACCGGGTAGCAATTTTGACCGCATAAAATAAGCGCGCTGAAAGTGCGGCAATTATATCACCACGTGACAAGCCATCTGCCTTTTTTCTTCTCGCGACCAACGCCTATCCCTGTTCACAACACAGGTGGAAAAACGCTGCTTTACATCACGGCGTTCGCCTGCAGCAATTAACTGTCGACGGCGTATGCGTCACGACTTGTCCTACATGTAACGCAGCAGTCCCATACATCGAGTCTAGCTTTTGAATTGCGTCATCACACGTAAGTTTTGGTTCAGCTGCTTTACGATTTCCGCTGGTCCACGCCGTCTTTTTTTACAACGTCTGATATCCATGCTAAATCTTGCTTGCCCACCCGAACGTTTCTGATGCGTTGTGCTTGAGGCTTGTTGCTGTGCATAGGAGGTAGTAGGTGTTTGGGACTTTGGCCTTTGCATGAAATTTATACCGTCGGTTGGGTTTTTATGAAAGAGATTTGATTCTTTGTGCCAGCTAATTTCCTTCAGGTCAAATACTGTCATGCAACTACAACACGCCACAGCCACAACTTTCCATTTCCATATTTGTCGAGGTCCGGGGCACCAATCCCAATTCCACAACAAGTTCAGCGCTCTGTTGCAATTGAAATGTTAATAATCTGACCCTCCAAAAGACAACTTGATCTTAAATAACTATTTTTTGTTGTGTGTGGAAACAAACTTCCAACCAAACAAAATCGTTCAGTACAAAAACTTAAAACATGTTTTACCTCAAACTGACCATTTTATAGTTGCTGTACACTACAACGTAGAGACAAAAGTTAAACTACGCAAGTTTTATCACAAATCTAAAAAATACATTCCTTTCTATACCGAAACAAGTTTTTTGTGAGAAGTGGCGTTACTGAGAACCTTGTGCTCCAGTTTAGTTCCGACATTTTTGCTCACAAACTGCAATTGGAATAGGCAAGCTTTACTCTAGACTTCACGTGTGAAAAAACCAGGGGTTCCAGCGTCGGTGCACTTAAAGCCCACTCGAGACAATAGATGACCAGGGTAGACCTGCTCAACCGTAAATGACCACGACTCCTAGACAAAGCAAACTGGCCAAAGACAACATTTCAAGGACAATGCAAAAATGCTGACAGCAACTTTTTTTTAAAACTCGCACTTAATATGACCGTATACAGACGAAAGATACCACACCTTCCAAGAAAAGAAGACAAATATAGTTTTTTTTTAATATTTCTGTGCGTTGAGGAAACAGGGAACAACACTGCAATGCAATTTTTTTTACAACATACCGCTTCAATTTCTTTGTAAACCACTCATGGCAAACTACTGACAAAAAATAGGCTAAACAGAGACTTTGCTTTAAGAAACTGTGCTATGTCTAACCTGCAGCCACCTGTAATTTCAAAAAATTCGAATGTTCTGCTCCAGTAGTTTACCTCAGTATTATTAACTTAACGAGTTAGTCAAATCAAAGGTAGTTCTTGTAACTAAAGGTCCCAAACACACGGTGCTAAAGCTTATTAATCGTACAATAGAAACAAGAACTGCCCCTTTCTGTGTGGAGAATTAATTATTTGCGGTTGAATGATAATGACACTGATTTGCTGACAATTTAAGGTTATTTTGGTCGTATTTGGTCAGCGCGCAGCATCATGACCCCGTGACCGGTCAGCCTGTGTTTATCTGCCCTTCAAGCTTTAATGTGCCATTTCGATAAGCGCATGGCTTCGATCTTTTTCCTGTACTGTTTGACATTTGAGATGGCATTTTGACCCCGCAACAAATTGATGTTTCAAAGACCTTGCTTCTTCGCTAATTGGTAGTACGTCGAATTGGCACGTTCTTGACTAAATTTTGGACAGAAGCCAATAGTTTAACAAAAAAATCAACAAATTTTGCAATCTCGTGTTGTTTTATTCTTGGTTACTACAAGCAGAACTGTAAGCAAAACATCATACAGCAACGTAAACAATATTTTAAATGCATTAAAGTGCACATAGGCGCTACAGCTGGCAACAAACTTTAAAGCGCAGCCAGGTTTGTAAAATGTGTGTGTAATTATGCTATATTTTTTGGTAAACGACGAATACAAAAAATGGCAATGCTGTGATTCCATGGTGTAACAGATGGAAAAACGCGTTGCCTTCAAAGCATTTGGACTGAACTTTTCGGGTAAAAACACTTTTTTACCAGAGCAGAAAAACCGGCAGTGCGTAAACAAGATTCAGTCAAACGAATGCAGTAAATCATTGGAAACGAATTAATGAGGTGGCGCAACTGACGACTATCTGTCCTCTTTACTTAAGTGTAACTTTGCTCCCTGTGTGTGCATCACACCACATGCACTTCGAATACAACACAATACCAACAACGAAAGAAAATCGGCAAACCTCCGGATGATAAATAACGCAAGCATAAAATGGAGATACAACAAAAATAATAGTGGAAGATATAGCGATTAATAACAGTTTCGTAAACCAAGTAGAACACGACGCCAATGGACAATGAGATCAATCGCGTAGCCAGCCGAATATTTTGAGTCTCGTGTATGTCATGGATTTTAGCGATTAAAATTTGGTTCGTAAGAAAGGTAATTTGTCTAATAAACAAGTGAAGCGTGGACAATAATTAAATTATTTGTTCGAGCGAATAGGCAACTTAGAAGACTGAAACCGGTAGATATGTACGTGGAGGGGGTACTTGCTCCCCTACACATGTCTAAGACTTTGACAGATATCGTTCCTTTGCTCCGAATGCTAATGTGTTTAATGCTTATGTAACGGAAGTGCCCATTTCTAATGGAGCAATTGAAACCGACAAGGTTTGTATGAGATATATCGTACGTAGACTACGCACGTTATGTGGATCGTGACTGGTTGGTGTGACAAGGAATGTGATTTTCGGTGGCTTGATGACATCCGCGAGGGGTATTGACATCATGAATGAAATACGCACGGTACTTTAATTACGCGCCATTCATCATTAACGACTGCCGCCTAATTACCAAATTTTAGAGTTTTAAATTTCAAATTTCACGAAAAATCAAAAAGCTCATTAATAAGGTTCAGATTCTGTTCATGACACATGAGGATTCGGGTTTGACAAAAATATATCCAATGGTAAAACCGCTTCGAACCATTTTAGTTGTTTTGAACTCGTTCGGAGTCAATTCACAGTCAACTACGAAAGTAAGACCTAGTAGAATTAGCAAAAACATTTAAGTTTTATGAACGGAATTTTTTTGACTTTTCCTATTTTAATTGCGTTTGCGCTTTAAAATTACAAACTTAGTTTTTACACTGGCTCGCTGCGTTCAAAAGTTTGCCGATGCCTGCAGTAAAGGTTTAAAGTTCGGGGGCGATCATTGACAGAAAAAATACTTGCAAATAGACGATCACGACGATGTCGGTTTTTGGGCATTGTTCAATAACATAAATTCTCTTTACCCATTATTTATAAATCTATCTTCTCAGATCTTGACCACTTACTGTAGCCCCTTGACCACAGTTTCCTTGTACTGTTTTCGTGATCTCTTTCGGTTGAATCTTTCCGTTACCCGCATGTTGAATTCGGGCGGGATCAAGAATTGTCCGGATCTGAACGAGCAAGAAATTATGCGTTATGTCACAACCAGGTACAATAGTGCTTCTTGTATCCTAAAGGGCACATTTGTGACATCTTGTGGAATGTAATCAGTCAAACTCTTAATTTAAGGTAAAATGGACAAACAATTAGCACCAATGTATATAAGGCATGGAGCAGATCACGTTGGATAAAACGTATTTGCATTGCAATAAAGGTGAACTACATGCACACCTATTACGTTTTTACCCGTAACAATTAAACGAGTTACCAGCGATGCAGGCCTAGGGTTTCCCCCTTTCGCGTCGAACCAAGTAGCTGCGGGGAATTAAAAATAATTGCTGTCGAAGCTGACTATTAATCGTGCCAACGTAATTGCACTTATTTGCAACAATCAAACTGAAAGTGTGCGCTGTAACGATGGATGACAGCATTGCCAGGGCCGGTTCCTTGGGGGAGGTTTCGATGTGGGCTTTAAGGTTTCGGAGTGGGGGAAAAAGATAAAAAGGCAACTTGGAATTTAACAAATTTGACAAACCTTGATGGTAATTTTTTTAGAATAATATTTGTTTCAATTACTTTCACATTTATGCATCAATAGGAGACAAAAGACGATAAAACTGTCGCAAATCTTCTTTTCGTTGAGTTTTTGTCTTACCCATTCTCTATCAGAGTAACCTATCAAACAGCCAAACGCCACACTTATCCCCTTTAGTAGCCAGCTCCTGGGCGCAAGAAGTAAAATGCTTTGTCATGTCGCACTTTATGAGATTTAATTATCACCAATCACGCTATGTTTATATTTAGCTGCCGGGGAATTAATTACGAACCGTATTACGTTAAACCGCAGGTTTTTAAATGTTTTTAAAATGCACAAAGGTTTTTAAAGTAATTTAACAAAGGAGGTCGTATTAAATAGGTCACTTCTTTGTTTTTTTATTAGATTTGATAATGCCACTGAACAGTTTAAAAACTTTAAATGACAAACTAATTAACGTGGGGTTAAACGGTAAAGGGCAACCTGGCTATATTTGTTGGTTTGTTTGTTTTATTTCTTTATCCGTTTTGGCCGAAATATCACCTAACCGGGTTAAACGTATAATGAGGTCGCCATTTGTTTAATGGTATTTCCAAAAAAATTGATGTTTCAATGTTGGTAATTTTGCTTGTCCATCGGCTCCTTTATCAAATTGCTGATCATTTAAGTCTCGCAGAGAAACACAAGCGATCGAGACGGGTTTAAAACTCGCAAATTTTGCTAGCATTGCAACTCGCATATTTCAAAACGTATTACATGCGACTGAGTTAAGTAAAATAATGGTCGTTTTTTTTTCGATTTGCAAACATCTCGAACCTGTGACAGACTTCTGTGATCGGCGGTGCGCCCGCAAACTCCAGGTTAAGATGGAAACGCTGAAGCAGAACCACTATGAAGAAGAAATATTCCATCTTTGCAATGGATTCCCCCATGCAGTGTCTTGCACCTGTTGGTTGATGGGGGTCTCAGTTATTTTCGAATGATTTTGGGTAGGAACGTTGCGTTGGAATATGTATTCAAAGGAATGTCAGAAACAGAAGGTTTTTTATAGACGTTGTATGGTAACTATATGTTTTAGATCTAATCACTTGCCCTTTAAGTATCTTTTTCTCAAAAAAAAGTTTCAACAAATAAAAGAATTTACCCTTTATCTGTAAGTGATATCTATTTTGTGTTGTTTTGGCCTTTAAACTGTTTGAGTGGAACTGAAACTCGAACTGGAACTGGAACCGGAGCACACGAAGATGTAACAAAGTGTTAACTTACCAACTGAGAATGGCATAAGATTCGGTGAAGGTTTGAATTCGCCATCGTTGTCCAAGAATCGCTCAGGGTCAAATTTTTCTGGGTCGTCCCAAAGTTTCGGGTCGTGATGAATTGCCCACAAGTTGGTGATCACCTGTGTGTCCTTAACCGGTACACAACAGGTTGAATTGTTGGGCGAAAGCATTCGTTTGTACAAAAGATTAATATTAAATCATCTGATCAGCTCTCATATACCAGGGTTCGCCAACCTTCACCATTAAAATAGCCATTAAACAAACTAGAGCCAAAACCCTCGATTTTTAAACTGAACTAATATAAACTATTTAACGGTTACGTAACTTTACATGGTCGATTGCTATAATGCTCTACTTTTAATTAATAAATATTATGGTAAGTCGATCGCCACTGTAATAATTGCAACGCATATAATGTGTCAATGACATTGTTGTTTCTGTGGGTCATGGGAGTTAAGCAAACGGCTAGAGTCACACAATAAATTATTTCTACGCAAAGTCCTGTCATGAGTCCCCATGCACAGGGTGTCGTAGACATTTTGCGACCGGCAAGTAACTGAATCAAGCTTGCAGCTTGCCTGGTAGATCAAAAAGCGAGGGAAGGCTCCTGTTGTGGGTTTGAACTAGGAATTGTAATTTGAGACGCTTTTTCTAATCGAAAATATTTGTTGAAAGCTATACCTTTGGTACGTTGAATCCCATCAGCTTTGTGTCCTGCATGACTCGATGTGGGACACCTAGTGGTCCCGGGGTTCGAACTCTCAGCATTTCGCTCATAACAGCCTGCAAACGAAAACGAGTATTATAAGCAAGAAGGGAACGTGTTTTTTATGTAGACTTTATTTGATTAACAAAATTATAATATTTTTGCGTACAACCAAATTTTTGTGGAGTTTAATGAAGAATAATGAGAACACTTCTAAGCAGAATTATGTTGGTTGCTAGCGAACTTCGTTAAGTCAGGTGTGAAAGAATTTTTTACATGATTGAAAATGGTATAATACCTGGTCTCTTGTTAAAAATAAAATGTGCATCTTTTTATAAACTGTCTTAGCCTGACCTTGGTGTAATGCATGTCATCAAGATGAGACATTTTCGGGTGTCCGTCCGGTCCAATCACCACGTCAATCTCTTTCTGAATCTAAACATATTTTTTGTCAAAGTTTAGCTATAATTTGATTTGTCTTAAGTAGCTACGTTGTACATGGTTGGGATATGTTGTCTCTTACTCTTTTCTGTACTTTTGGTCGGTTGGTGAGATAAACAAAGGTCCAGCGGAGCGCAGCTACGGTGGTGTCAGTTCCAGCCAGGAAGAGATCACGAACGTAACCAAGTAGATCTTCATCTAAAAGAACAACGACCGAATATAGTTTTCGTATTATTTTCCAAGCACTTGGCGTCTGTGAGCTGCAGATAGTGCACAGTGTTTTGACTTGTAAGGTCTCATCAGTGCAGCTGGTGACAGAACATTGGCTGTTGAGGCTAGTGTAGCCAGATTACGGCACTCCAGTTTGTTGAGAGTAACAGGCTGAAAACCCATACCTCACGTCATCTGTTGCCACAACTGGGCATAAACTAAAGATAACTTAAATCCACAATAGTCATGCAACTGCTTGGAACCAAAGGGGTGTCGGCTCGGCATTTGCTGTGGAATATTGCAGTTGTTTGTATAAATGTGAAAAAAATCTTTTGGTGGAGGCTAAGAGTGACAACAAAAACACTCGACTTGCTATCGGTCGCCAAGGTTCGGAGTAATTCACAGAGTAACTGACTTAAATGTACTAGAGTGCAGACACGGCCCCGGATACGGAGAAAAAGTAACCCGAGTTAATCTTACACTGAAACACACTATGTGAGAATTTTTCGCAACTTCGTCATCATGCAATCCATTAAACGCTTTAGAGCTGCGATATGTTTCAGATCGCATTTTAGCTCAATTCGCACAATTTTTTTCGCCAGACAGGAACCATATTTCGACGTGAAAAAAACGTTCCGGTACCGTTGTAAAATGATTTCGGATCGTTCTTGGTTTTATTCATTTCTTGGAGATAAGCTTCAACAAAGTCACGATACTCGTCAGTATCTACTTGTTCCTTGTGTTTCTCGATAAGTGGCCTCAGCATGTCATTCAGCTGAAACCAAAAGAATGCCAATAAAACATAAAATATTTAGATTTTGTTCTTTTTTTCCTGTTTTGGGTTTGTGCTGTTGTCTAACAGGAGTATAAACGCATTTTAACATTTAGGTTATGCAGAATTTTCTGTAATTAAACGCTCGCTACAAGTACTGGTGCACAACCTCCGAATCTCCGAATCTCAAAAGTATTTGAAGCTAAAACTACTTTTCTTTGGGTATTATTAGGTTCTAAATTAAACCTTTTTGTACTCTTTTAGCATTTTGTTAGCAGTGGGATATCAAATTTTTATTTGTTTGTTAGACCTTGGTTCAATAGTTGTAAAGCGGAAACCAAATGACAGAAACGCGTATGAAGGGAGGAAAACAAGGCTCCTGTAACAAACAGAACCCCCAACACAGTGGTGCTTGAATATTTTTGATCCACGGTCCATTAGTTAACTCAAAACGCTGTGTGACACACCACGATCTAAGTTTAGTCACAATTCCGTAAGACTTTGATGTTGGTAAAACTATAATTTATAATGACAATCATCGGGAATGGACGAGAAAATTATGACATTATTATCGCTGTATGGAGCTATTTCTGAATTTTTGTCATTGATCTGAAAACATATAAGCATTGTGGTTTACAGTATATGAATAGTTGTGTTACGCCCATCACTTAACATCTGGAACTGAATGGTATTATTAAAAATAGGAAAAAGTTTTCAAACACATGTAATCTCTCGAAAACGCCCTGTGGTCCACTGTAAATGGCTTCGTGACCACTAGCGCACCATGACCCATAGTTACACTCACTGGCCTACAATAGTTCAATCTCAAGAATTTTAAACGCTAGTTTACCGTTTCTCTGGCCTCTTCAAGGGATGCCAACGCATCTTTAAAAGGCGACACGTGTCTCAGGAACGGAACCAACACCAAAACCTTAAAAAAAAAAATCTTTGTTAACATTTTAGTGCATTAAGACATAAAAATATAAAACTAAGGGTTGTAGTTTGTAAAACAAGATGTCGGGCAGTAAAGCGAAGAGCAAACAACCATGCGCCCCAAATTTTGAAGTAAAACAATATCAGAATTGTATATGTTGTTCCTGCGCCACTTTGCTTTACTAAACGCTATTTTATTAAACGTCGTTTCTTAGGTCAAACATTAAGTTTTAACAACAAAATAGTTGCTGGGATTTCGACCTCTCAAATTAACGTGCGGTAATATTTATTGTATACAGGCGCTAGTACCAATACGAAGAATAGGACCATCTTTGCATTACATGACTTCAAAACAACAATTTGCTGAAACCGAAAGGCTGAAACCCATTGACAAACCTAACAAACCCTAATTGAACCGTATGAAGGTTTCAGCTCTTTCACCATTTTCATTGCCCAACATGACCTAACGTGGAACCCGAGTGTTATGCAAACAGAGGTAGTAGCTGTTGTGACAACACCAACATACCATGAATGTGTTGGAATTTTCCTGGAACCAGTCGCCCAGAGCACGTGAAGCTTTGACAAATTTTTCATCATCGTACGGGAAGCGATCTCCCACCACCAGACGACAGACGACGTTTGCTACAGCGTGCATGATTGGCTTCTGCGAAAAAAAGGGTGTGTTATCTCTTGTACGAGCAAATATTTTTCTAAAGCAATACAAAAGTGTTCCAAAGGCCATCCCAGTTACAATGTAACTATGAGAAATTGTTTAGTTTCTGGCTGTTACCGGTTGATATCTTAGTTTGTCTGGGTTTGGGTTTTAACGAGGATGACAACGGTGCTCTTGCCCTGTTGTTTAGCTTCCACCGTGGTAAATCGTCGCTTGTCTGTCTTGATAAAGTAATCTCTCAGAAATGTATTTTTTGTGATAAGATATGTCTGATTTCTTTCAGTATGTCCAGGTATTGTATGACCTACTTTTTTGGTAGCAGACTTTATCTAATCAACGCAAGCTTTTTTACAGTTTTGAACTTTTCACAATAATTTTGATGTTTGGAAAAAACTCTGGGCTCAATTAAAATTTCAAAAAATAAATGTGCCTGATGAAACATCTCAACCAGGAATGTTTTCGTAAACGTGGACCCCGACCAATGGAAAAAACCTCGCTTAAAAGACCACGTTAATAAAACCGGTTGTCCATGATGTAAACAGGTAATAACTTATAGTTCTGGATAATGAAATCAATAAATATCGTATGTACACTTACGTTGATGCTAAAGGAATGGTGGTCGTGCTTTCGCAATTCTTGACAGAGGTAGTTAGCTTCTTCCTATAAAAACAAACTCTCCGCTATAGAGGAGTGTGATACAGACAGAAGAGCACGTGGTATAACCACCACAGCAATATAACTGCCACTTATGTAACCATGTCCCAGGTATACAAAAAAAACTTACTACAGCCTTTTCTAACTATAAACAAAGCGTTGACGTTTTGTTGGGATTATTGCGAACAACTTTGACTCTTGTAAATTTAACATTGCACAAAGGGGCATCTGGAAAGGAAAACCATAGCGGGTATTTAATGCCTCCTTGCCACACAGTAATCTAAACTTATTCCTATTAATTGTTTTGTTAAGCTGGCGCAAATAAACCATTGATGGATTGATTGACAATAATGTGTAATTCCACTTAAAAATGTTGTTTTTACATGTACATATTAACAGCATTGATTTAAACTTCCACTGAGCCCACAATGTGCAACTAGGTTCATCTCGTGGAGACGCAGACCATTGTTGCCATACAAATTGTTAACCCAGCAGCCAGAAATCTACACAACTTGCAACCAGGGTCCCCCCAAAAAAGTTAACTCACAAACCTCAATCCAATCCTCCATAACCGCCCTTCCGGCTCCCAGCTTCCTCATCACAATATTTCCGAACTTCCTATTTTCCTTCCATTTCGGGCCATCAATACCAGCGATACCTGTTGCAATGAAAAACCCAATTGGAAAGGAAGTCAGCGTTTCCAATCGCTCGGCGGTCTGGACTTTTTTGGCGCAATTGTGTTTGAATATTAGGTACAAATATTGAAAAGGTTGTGGTCACTGCTTCTGTTGGAATGTTACGAATTTGTAGCAATTAAATTTTAAACTTGGCCAATCGCCTAGAAGCTTTTCACGATAATTAAAATCTAAAACAGCAATTTACAACAAGCTCGTTTTTATCCTGCATTGGCCCGACGGGTCGACACAGCAAGACGTTTTGCCATGAAAACTTTAGACAGATGCACGGTTTTGTGGCTAAGTAAAAACTACATGAAATATTTCTTTGAACTACATACTTTCTGATACTAAACACATACATGTTCCTACCCCATAGAATGATTATACTTTTAACCACCGTAAATCACACATAATTTACATCTTAAACTCTTGACGGGTTTCTCCGCACTAAAACGCAGAGAGGAAAATATTTAGAATACCTCTCCGTTTAGTAAGAGTATCGAGAATCACACTCTCCGGGCGGCCAGAGAATTCCACTCCGAGCTTCGCAAGAGCCTGAGTCGTTGCCTCAGGGCTGCTGAGCACGACCGTGAAAGTCCGCAGCATCTTGACTCCCATCACAGGACCATATTTGTGGCTCATCTCCTGAAAAATACAAAACCGCTAGGTGGCGCTGGGTGCGGGCATTTGAATGCTTAGTTGCCAGGACCGTGTGTCAAGAAATTTGTTTACCTTTTTCAAGTCTGTATCAATGTTTCGTGTTCGTGAACGTAGAATTTACAAAAAGAACTAGACCAACCTGTAGTTTTTTGCCATACATGCCACAAAAAGGCAGATTAAACACATTATAAGGGGCGGATGCGTAAAGAGACAATTGAAAACTTTAGCAGTGCGTTAATAGGTTTCCAATGGTGATTTTTGCAAAACCTTGCCGGTACCAACTACCAAGACTGTTTTCAATTTGTTCAATGACCAGACTTAACAAACGCAACAGAAGAAAGTTGATTGTGGAGTTGAACCATAAAACAGCGTACCCAACCGAATGAAGTATGGTAAAGGTGCACACACAGTAAGCGAACTACAAAATATATATGTAGAGGAGTCGGCAGACGCCGTTTAAACCGGGTTGCAGAAAAGCTTAAAGTGATTTGATATATGTGCGAACGTACAAGTGACTTAATGTCAAAAAGTTGATCACCCATCGATGACCTGCGGCGCGTTATTCCATGACCCACCAGGTATATGCCATACGCTATCACAACGTCACAACGTCCTAACCTTGCGCAACTATCTCCGGCGTGAGGATGGTTTAGTGCTGTTGTGTCGCTATGACTTCTTTTACCAAGCGAAATAAACGCAACTCAACTAAGTCAACTTACCTGGAATGCGATTTCCGCTCTTTTCTTGAGCTGAAAAGCTGAACCCACTACGGGCCAACCAACGGGGCCTGGAGGGAAGTTCTTCGGGCGCTTTCGCCATTGCTTGATCGACAAAATTACCAACAGAATCACCACGGCCAAACACCAACAGAAGAGGTGGAACATTGCGAATCCCTAACTGCACAATTTCTATCGAGATGCAACTGATCTATAGGACACCAATTTTTCAGTATGCAGAGTGGTGCTATTACCCAACCGATCCAACCTATGACAATCGGTTGTGTTGTGTGAATCGTCCTGGCCACACTGGCAGAAATGCGGTAGTGATAAGAATAAAGACGTTTTCTGCGTAAGGAAACCTACGTAGCGGTTTAAACCGCTGGAGCCTCCCAGGTCAGTGCCATTTTTCACCGAAATTTTTCTCCACTTGTTCAGTACACAGCCGCCGCGCCTATGTGTTTATCGTTAAGACACAAATAACCTTTTCGTCCAATCAGTGTTACCTGTTTTTGAGTTCATTAGAGAGAAATCATTCAAAGGATCCTTCAGCGCGCGTTTCGGATTAGAAAACACGGGATTGTAATTGTTTGGGCTTGGTGTGTATTACAAAACCACAGCCGACAAGAACAGTCAAAATGTTTGTATTGAAGATGACTGATGAGGTTGAAAATATCTAAGGCGGGACGCAACCGCCATCAGGTGCCATTTCAATACTAAAGCAATTTGGAATTTATGTCAGTAAGCACATCTGTCTTATCTCCATACATGCTTTCCCCTAACTAACGTGTTTTACTACTTCAATACCTTTATAAACGATTTAATGAATTTTACATTTTTTTATCAAAAGGGTGGAGCTGAGGAGAAAACTGAATGCAATGGTAAGGCGGCGCACAAAAGACGACTAGTTTAAAATAGGCACTTGTACACTCGTGCATGTACGTTCCTACACCTCTCAGATAAGATAACATCAGTTCGGTAATGAGGTACAAGTTGTTGTTTAAAAAGATTTAGCTTGAGTAAAGTCAAGTCCAACAAAAATTTCACTTGAACCGAGACGCACAAAGGTGAACTTCGTCGTGCAAGTGGCAGTTTTTGAACAACTGATCCTGGAGAAATCGACATATTTTGGTTTTCGCACAACACACATCAATTAACTGCTACAGGCTAGTTTGAAAATAACTAAGAATTGTCGGATACCTATTTAAATTTAATCTTGATTTTAGTCCTGTTGATTGGAGTCACCAGCTGGCACAAAACTCGGAATTGAGTCTCGCTTGGAAAATGCCTCGACTCGTGTCTCGGATATAAAGACAAGTTTTTTAACATTGGATAACACAAACAAAGCAAGAGGTTTAAACCTGTAAGAGCCGAAAGAATGTCTGGAATGTATTTTGCCTTTTCGCCAGTATATTTAACATGACAGGATTTTATTAGGCTTCCTCTTAGTCGTCAAATCAGAACATAAAAACAAGAATAGAAGCATCGCTCAATCCTGATAAGTAGTTCGGCGAATGTGTTTCATTCAACTAGAATTAAAATTGAAGAAGTGCAACAAAGCGATTCGATAAGTCAATTAGACTCTGCACACAACAAAAAGATAACAAATACTCAAAGCGCATCATAAGTTAATCTCTACGGTCGAAAATGCAAACCCCGAAAGCTACTTACAATTTGCATCTGTACAACGACAAAATTAGGAATCTGATGTTTCAATGATAAATAATATTTCGTCAAGTACGGGGTTTGTAGTGCGAACACACAACATGGCAATGGCGCAAAAGCGAATTGTTTTTCCTAATTTGAGGGAACAGTGTTTTGATGGAGGTCTTCACTTAAATGTTCTGCTAACACGTGAGGCATATGCTTACAGGATAGACCGGATTAAGTTTGGAAACATAACTGAATGTAATTTTGGCGGAAAGTGCAGATTTTATTTTTTCGCTGCGTTTCAAAAACTGGTTTGTAAAAAGTAGAAAATGTTACTGTTCTAACTTTACGCTTAGGTTTGGAAACTGATTTAAATGCTGTAAAATGTAACGTCGTACTGCAGATCACACACACAAAAAACAATTAAATAAAAGCGTAGATCTGTGACAGTTTTAAATCAAACAAAATGCGGAAAGAAATTTCCATATAGGTCAAAAATACCCCCGAATTCCAGAAAATTTCAGTTTTGTTTACCACAAGATAACATGAAAAACACGTAAAAAATTTCTTGGGAAGATAGCTACTTTCGATTCAGCGCAAATAGCAAATTTCCCCTCCTCTCCGCACGCAACCAAACAAGTACAGAACATGTGGGTAGAAAAATCCAGGAAGTCAGAATAATTTAGTTACAACGGTTGCCAGAGGCACAGCACACATTGATAAAAGGCACTGCTGTCGTGTATACGGTAAAAGTGAAACGAATCTCCATCCGATCATTAGCAAGAGGAATGGTAGTAAGACGTATCGCGGCTGCTCAGGTGGCAAAAATATGATTTCCGGTGTCGTGTAGTGACATATGTTGTTTATTTACCATCAAAGAATAAAACATGGCCGGAATGCCGAAAACGGAATTAACTTTTGCGACAGCTTTGAGATCCAAGTAACAGAGGGCGGTTAATTTTGATGCAACATGATGTTTTAACGTATTTTTGAGCAGTGCCAACTCCAAGTTGCACAGCAGGCACAAGTATCGTTACCTATTCAAGTGCAATGGAAACATGATAAAAATTGTAATAAACTTGTTTGTCATGCCGATTTCGGCTGTTTTAAATTCGGCTCTGTCGATCATGAACGAAAAACGAAGATTTTCATCAATTTATAACTGTGCCAACCAAAATCCAATGGTCAGAACTTGTTTAGGAGAATACCAAAGATTCGGAAACAATGACATATTAATGATACAGTGATGGTAAGATATGAATGCCCACGGAGTTCGGAACATGTTTTTTCACAGTATTTGATATGAAGAAGTCCCGAACTACGCATGTGTTGTCAATTTTAATGTCACGATGAAGTACTAAACACAATAACCTTAATGCGAGTTGAATTCGGCTGGAAGTGGGCTGTTACCCTTAAAACTGTATTTGATGCAGATGAAACATATCATTTTGTCAAATGCCCTATATTTTAGACCTCCCAAACCCTCTTAACACTCCGTTCCTGCGGTCCATTTCTTGTACACCGCCTCCCTGTAGGGTTTTCCAAGTGACACCAGTTTATCATTGTTTTCCATTAGTTTAATCAGACAGGGGTTCTGGCACGGACACATCAATGGAAGTTGTGTTTTGCTTCGGTGGCTCTGTCGCTTCGCTATAGTGGTTGATGTCGTTCATTTGGACAGATCGCCCGCTATGGTTGTCCTCTCCATTCTCTTCCGTGTCTTTTTTTGTCGGTTTTCCCTCGGCTGAAACAGCAGATATAAGAGGTTTGCCAGCAGCTGATCTGACATTTTAATATACGCAGCGCTAAATGAAAAGAAAATTTTTGCTGCCGAATATTTATATGATGTCATATCAAAAGTGGTCAATGACGTCACTGAATGCCCAAATACGTCATATGGGGTAAAAACTTTACGATCTTTGCACACTTCAGAGACTTGTAGTGCAAAACGTTTGAATTCGAACCTTGTGCGCACAATTCAATACTCAACACTGCTTGCGCAGCAATTGTCTGTCAGACACATTTGCTACATTTTTTCCGGGGCAGAGTTCAGTTGGGCTAAAAGCGCAATCAGGCATGACACCTCGTCACGCGTCGTGTTTGTGACGTCATCGTGACAGATGTACATTTCCTACTGGGGACGCTCGGGCGGGGGTTAATGGCCCTACATCCACAACTGTGTGATGTCGTGTAGACACTGATAAACGTCGTTAACTGCACGACAAACACGCCTTTTGCGCCTGTTACGTTTCCGGCAAACGCGTTCTGTTTGATTGTGGTGGATTTGCTGTGACACGGAGCGGACTCGAGTGTTGGCAAACAACTGCGTTTTTAACCCGAAATCACACAAAGGCTGGTATAGAGTCCACTATTGTTGCGTGGAACATTGACGTTTTCAAAGTAGGTTGGTAAATTTCTGTTAAATTACCGCGGTTACCGAAGTCTGCGGGGTTTAACAAATCTTTGGTTTGAGTGGCATTTATTTTTAAGGATTTTTGTAGGCTGGTATATTTGATAAGATTATTCACTTTATAAATATTTTTCACGGCAATATTGACTGAAAAACGCTTCAACACCGAAGACATGCCTCTGTAAGGGAATCGTTAGAAATCGACTATTTTACAAAAAAAATCGAAGAAATGTCTTGCAAAAAAATTATTGCTAGTAAAAGCTTAAGAAATAGTACCCAAGAAATTTTATGTAACAAACGATGTCTTGCGCACAACATACATGCAATGCAGTCCTCGCTCGACAAGAATGTTGCTCAAATCCTTGTGAATATTCGACATTACAAGATAGTTTTATCTCATTTCAACACACCGACCATTCCATGACTCACCTTTATCCTTGATCGCGTCACCAGTCAAGCTTATCACTGTTGCCATAAACGCCAACCCGAACAGGATCCAGAAGTACACCCCGATTCTGTAGACACTTGAGTATGACAAATCGGCGTTTGAACCTGACAAAACATAAAAGTACAAAATTAAATAACATTATCGGTTACGGCAAAAAGTATGTCCGGCCAACACAAATTTCGATTGAGTCTGGGAGGTTACAATTTACTTTACGCTATTGGCGTCGGAAGTGTATTGGAGAAATGCACAACAGTTTTTGTATGTTTGTATTATTTATAGCGGTCTAATCCTCCAGCTTTGTGATTACCACCAAACCAGATATTTGTTAGCTTACGCCAGTGCAAAGTCATAAAAAATTCAGCAATTTTGTCACATTTTACTGAACACCTTTTCGTTTCAGTTCAGCCGCCTGCAATCTTTGTAGATATTGGCGTTATAACAAAGGCCGTCTAACTTAACGCAACCCTGTAATTTAAGGCTTTGTAGTGTCACAAAGGGACTTTTATTATTTGTCTGTTTGTGGATCTCTTTCATGGCAGTATAAAAGCAGACCCGAGCGCAAAATATTAGTTTATTTAATGCTAAAAATTCTCAACAACAATAAAAACCTTTCATTTTCTTCTTTTTAATTTTAGACAATGACTAAAAGTTACAAACCAGCACTAACCCTGCGAAAAGAACGTAACTTTAAAATATTTTCATTCCTTACCGGCTACGAAGTCCCCAAAGCCGATGGTGGTCAACGTGATGAATGAATAGTAGAACGCTTCGTGAAAGTTCCATTTCTCTACGGCAGTGAAGATGAATGCAGGGACGATGCAGAAGAAAAGGAAAAGTGCGGCGACTGTGGCCATTATCACAGTCAGTTTTCGGACTGTTTCGCGTTTCGTCTGTATAAATTAAAATAGGTAATGGGTTGGGGTGTTAGGTACGTTTCCATTGGAGCCATACACTGCTATTTTGTTGTGTACAGTCATGTTTTGTAAAACAGTTTGATCAAATATGGTATAGGACGGTGTGGGAAGTCTAATGAGCCATGGAAGAAAAAACACCCCGAAAATGTCTTTGGGGCAACAGAGACGAATTGTTGTTTTTGTGACTTTTACCATGGCTCTTGATGGCGGTGCAGACGTTTTTGTCGTTCCTGCCCTAAATTCGCAACGCTAGTTTGAGGCCATTTGCATATAATTGCTAAAGCCTGAAAAAAATCAATGCAAATTAGGTACTGAGGGTTCTGATCGATTCTATAGTGGCAGGTAGCGTGGAGTATTTCCTTCCTCCTTTGCGTCAAATAGAAATTGCTGACGAATTGCATGACACCCGGGTTTAAATAAGGGACATGACCGACTTTTTGAAGTATACGCAGCAACGACTGTGTCGACTTACTTTCAGAAATATTTTCATAAAAGAGTAAAATTCAAGCGGTTTGTTCCCAAGTAAAAACTTTAGCATGACGGTTTTCAAGATCAAAAAGTTGTCCAACGTATTTGCCTATACCTGTACGGTGATTACTTTCTTTTACACTACTGAGAATTCAAACCATTTTTTTTACAAATTACACATTTTTGACAGATTAAACACGACGTCGTTCGCCTGCTAGGATTTATGCGATTTCTATATTTCGCGCGGAAACTTACCTTCTTAGCAATTTTCGAGTCAAGTTTCGTAAAGATCTTCGCGATTTTGTCGCCAATCGCCGAAAACATGATCCCAAAAAGTGGAATCCCAATCATCGCGTAGAAAATACAAAACGTCTGACCACCAGAAGTCCTGGGACTGATGTTACCGTATCCTTCAAAAAAGCATTACTAACACTAGGATAGACTGTTTTTTTTAATGTATGTTTTCCCATTGCGGGCTAAAATGCAAGGTGCGCAAACAAACATTGTAAACCTGGTCTAGCAATGAAGGTGCAGGTAACGTTGACAAAACCTGACCACAAAAACACGTTTAATACTTGTTTTATAAACCAAACTAAAGTGTTTCTTAATACTCGGTTGGGGCATTCAGTATGATGAAAGCTATGTCTTTTTTCAAAAAACATGTGGACAGACTTGACTGGTATAGGAAAAACATCAACAGTTGATTTAAAACAGCAGCAGTGGATATATTTGATCGGTAAGAAAAATATAAGACTTGTATTGAAACCTACCTATAGTTGTGACAACAGTGCCGGCAAAGAAAAACGCGTTGTGATAGTTCCAGTTGTGAGCGCAACTGGCCGTCTGGTTCGAGTAGAACTGGACTCCATTTGATGGCGCTTCACGTATAACCTACCAATACAACATAACTTTAGAATTCAACACAACATGTTGAGGTAAACTATGCAAAGTATTTTAGAAACTACACTCCCGGTGATGTTTGCTTTGTGGTGTAAGAACCGTTAGGTAATCGTTGACCAAAGTAAATCAACAAAGAGTAGCTTGTAGGTTAACAAACGTTTCCTGTTATATGCAAAGTTTGTTAGGCCCAAGAGTGCTTTTATGTGGTGTAATATCTCGTAATATCTCATGACTAATATCAGTACGTACACAAAGAGTAGCTTGTGGGCTACTAGCTGTGCGCGAATTTCCCACAACGTTTATTTTGTGGTGGACTGTTTGTATCACATGTTCAATGAGGTAAACCTCTTTCTTGACTTCTTTGTAACGCACCCACTTGTTTAATCTAATGGTAACTTTTTTTACATTAATTTCAAACGATCAAAACTTGATATTTGCCCTAAGGCACAAATGGCGATTAATATTAACTGGCGGTTCCGTAAAGGTCTGACTCATATATACCACCGCCGCCTGTTGCAAGCACGTGTGCTACTTTTTCCGTGGGCTTTATCGAATGACACAGTGTTTTCAACGAGTCATCTTACACAGAAGAGAAGCTAATCAAACTCATCTTTAAAACAATTGCATGTTTCAGCAACATGTAAAATCAACTAAAGACACAATTTTTTTATTCATTGTGACACTTTTTGGCAAGCCTGGATACAATAAACTGCTTTAAGCTTATCAGGACACCTACTTTAAGCGTCCTACCACTTATTCCTACACTTACACGAATCAAATTACGCAGGTCGTCGCCATTAAACGTTGCATTGTTTGAAAGGTTTGTCCCAACTTTGTCAAAGGCTGCTTGCAGTTCTTGCATGGTTTTGTTGCATTCACTTTCTTCATTCGCAAACTCCAAAGCGTAAAATATCGCTGCCCCGATCAGCAGATAAACACCGTAAAGCACTATCAGCAATATAATGTACCGCCAGCGCATGTTGCAGCTGAAAGCCTACAAGTTAACTTCGGTAAGCCACGCGGTATCTGCAAGAATGTATCACTGGTCTGACGTGTTGGCTAACGTAGCGGAGATCACCAGTAAAGGTTGACGGTATCCTGTTATAAATGGCCCCACGCGGGCGGCAGTCATGCGTAACACATCAGCTATGTGCTGTTTACAGCGGGACGCTGCTGTAATTTATCATGCGCCGGACAGTCATGAAACGTAGCAGTTTCTGGCGGTTGACCCGTATGCTGCTTGTGTAAGCAAATCAATTTCGTACCCACAAAGCGATATCAAATATAGCAAACGTTTCTCAGTCAAGCAGGTCTCAGTCAACATGGCGGCTTTACGTAACAAATCGATAATTCCGAAAATACGCAACCTCTCGTTCTGACAATGTTTATTTACTGTTCTGACTCAATCAACGGTTAAACACACCAAGGCAGGTATTTGTGTAACACGTTTTTCCTGTTTTAACTCAATCCCGCTTAAGTCAAGTCAGATTTTCCTTTTGTGTTACAGGTACAACTCAACAAATAATGCCAGTGTTGTCTTTTCCACTAAAACTTAGTTGAACTTGTATTTTTGACCTAATGGGCAGCCGTATCACGCAGATGAACCGTATACCCAAGTGAGTAACATTAGAATTTATACTTCCTTGACTATAAGGCGCACCTTTTTTCCGGAGGCACCGCCTTAACGCATGATTCGGTTTCTATGGCGTTTCCTTAGTTGCGCACAATGCTTTTGGGCGGCAGCGAATTTCTTTGTGAAGTTTTGCGTAGGCGATTTTATTTCAGTTTGCGTGCGCTTTTGTGGGGCAGTGGACCTTTGTGTGGTGACGACATGTAAACAGCGACTGTTCACTTTTGATTTTTGTATTTCGAGTCGGCGCAAAAGAAGAAAACAGCTTGTTGTTTGCAACCATCTCCTAACTTCTCCACAAACTTCAATTATTCAACTCAGGTTACAGGCACCGAAAACGTTGATTGTCTACATGTTTATTCAAAAGCACGTGATAAACGAAAGAGTTCCAATCACGTTTTTTGTGTGTCTTTTGTATAAGCTGATTCACACCAGAAGCTATATGGGGTTAAGCGCCTCAGACCATTCGGTCCAGTGCTCTGTTCGCCAGCGCCTCCTGGCGGTCAATAAAGCCAGTGGTTGACGTGTTAAAGGTGGCTGTACACATGATACGTTTTCGTCCGTTTCGGTCCGTCATCCGTCAACGTGCGTAAATNCGCTGTTTTCCACATCCCCTTAAAATTCCGATACTGGATTAAACGGTTGGGACGTTCGTGTACACACCACCCCATAATCGATTGGATTTGTTAAAATTTTTAAACCGTGGTGTTTAAACATTTAGCAAAGTAGGTGTATTCTCAATATTCAGGCAAAATTTTATTTCATTTCAGGCAATTTTTTTAAGTGGTTTAAAAGTTAGTTAGCCCGAACCGTCTTAAACTTGTCCCAATTAAAATATTCTGGCAAAAAAACATTTTTTTTCCACAATACGTGTACACCAGCTGTTTCAAAAACTTATATTTATACACCTGTCACCAAAAGGTATTAATAGGTCTCTCGTTAATGTTTTGGATTACCGAGTAATTTTTTTCCCTGTAAAAAATAAAACATTACGATGAATCTTTATCCCCACAACATGTAATTCCACAATTGTTTGCCTTGCTAAAAAACGAAAATGTGATACGGTTCTAAACACAAATATCTTTGGGCTTTGACATTCATATTTAAGGTGGCTGCACACAGGATCCGTTTTCGTCCGTTTCGGTCCGTCATCCGTCAACGTGCGTAAATTTCAATCCGTCACCTTCCGTCGACGTCTATACACAGGATGCGTATCTTGCGTTATCGTCCGAAACGGACGTGACGGACGTTAACGCAAGGCCGTCCGACGGAATAGAACATGTTCTATTTTTACGGACGTACGCATGCGATTTTCGGTTCAGTATGTAGTGCCGACATATCTCTGCCTAGGTTCAGGTTGATTAGTATCAGTTGTTTTGCTCAAACAACACGCATACTTGTTCCTAATGGATAGCAGCGAAACAATGTGCAGTTTTGAAACGACAAAAAAGTGAATGAAAAGGAAACTGCCAGTGATATTGCCTTTAGAATCCTAAGTAAATTTTGTTGTTTGCGAACACTCTAGTATTGGTTTATATTTCTGTTACAAATATTTGAAACTGTAAATTATTCACCCCAAAGTATAAGATATTTTATTATGTTCGTTTTTGTAAAGTTTTTATTGCCCAATTTTGACAAAAGAAATTAGCAAGAAATAATGTTTGGACGAGTTGGAAAGAAACCTGCTTTGCATGATGTAAAAGATCCAGATGAAATTCTCTCTTAGATTTAATGGCCCCACAGGCAACAACCAGCAGTCAGCACCTTGGCAAATCAAATTCAACACAAGTCAGCTACTAGTACTGGTCTTGTGTTTAATTATTCTAAGTAACTGATGCCAAAATCAATGCACAAGGCTTTAATTGAAATAAATGAAGATCTTCAGAAGTATGAAGCAGATAAGTCTATATAAATAGACAAAACAATTCCTTTCAATGTGTTTATGACTGGCCCTTCCTACTGTGCACTGTGTGGGATTTTGACACATGATAATTTCATGCCATAAGAATTTTTTATTTGGTCTTCTTTATGAATACTGTGTTTGCAAAAAAATACACACATTTTATGACATTTGTCTTTCCCTGGAAATCAACATAAGACTTGTCAATTCTTCAGTTATATCTCTATCTACCACATAATCTACATCATGATGGGTAATGTACTTTTGTTGATCAGGAAGTTATTTTTCCTTTGCCATCAGTCATACAAAACACTGTTGTCTTAACANTTTGCCATCAGTCATACAAAACACTGTTGTCTTAACAACCTGTATGGATGTTTCCATTCCACAGCAGATATCATGGTTGTTCCAAAACATGCCATCGTTGTGCATGAATGCAAAATCCATTTTCTAAAAATAGCAAAACATTATACATTGATTTGTGAGTACATACCTGTAAATAGACGAGCTCTGTTCAATTTGTAGTGCAAAACTCTTTTGCCATCAGATCAGACCATCTTTGATCTGGATAGAGTGTTAACAACCATGGCTTCAATGAAAAAGCATTGTCATCAACAATACGAAACACTTGCTAATGGAAATAGATGCTGGTAGAATACTTGAATCTTCTTGCAACCATTTAGCTATGAAGGAATTAATGGGGGGGGGGGGGGGGGGGGGGGGGGGGTGTTTAAATCAAAATCGTGATAAATTGGTCGTTGTCTAACAATGCAACTAACTGATGTAAACCCTGGCGTAAAGATTATTATTAGTTGAAAAAAGAGCTTGCAGCCTTCTTTTGTTTACAATACTCAGCCTTCCCAAATCCGCAGTCATAGAAACTGTAGCTTCGAGTTGGACGCAGTCAAGCGAAACGTCGCACCGTTTCGGATCTGGTGTATACCACTTTTCGCAGCCACTTTCGGAACGTAAATTCGTTCCGTTTACGCACGTTAGGTTACGGACCGTTTTTCGGATGGGATAACGTACGTTAACGCAATACGCATCCTGTGTACAGCCACCTTTAGACGTTGAATTTCAGTAATTTTATGCGAAAAACCGCTTAGGAAACGTCAATCAATATTTCCAAACCAATCAATCCAGGATATCCACAAGAATGTGCGCAGCGGAACAAATAAAATCGACAATTTATTTTTCTCGTTACAGGAAATCTTGCTGACGAGCGGGGCTTGGGAAATGTCAATCATTCTGGGACACTTGTTGTAAAAACGCCAAAGCATAGAAAAAATACCGAGGAAATTTGCAAAGTATGAAAAGTCGGCAATCCGACTCAAATTAGCAGTTGAGTCAGTTTGAGTGAACAGACTAAGTTGGACCTTACGTTCTTTGTTTCCTTTGCACAGTTTAGATAACAACGGCATTTCTGCAGTAGTTGAACTGAACATTGCATATAAAGTCTATCAACATGTTTTTAAAACGATCAATGAAAAGGTAAGTGACGCATTAATCATTATTAGCACTTAGTTACAACTATCGCATTATGCAACCAAGATTTCGAAAGTCGGTGGTTTAAATTACGGGCGCCGGCACATAGGGACAAGAGGTGGCACTTACCCTCCTGGAATTCGGAAAAATGTCTTTTATAAATTACGAATGTTCTGTCAAACAATCCCATGAACTAAAAAGTATCAATTCTTAGACACCAAGGAGGAAATGCCAGTGTGTCTCAATACTTACTTAATACCAAAATCCATCTATATGTGTTAAGATTTGCCCTCACTTCGAACATTTTCTGTCGGTGCCATAACCCAAATAAATTGATTTCGCGACCAGGGAACTTGTTCACAACACCGCTGTTGTGTGTTTCTTTAGAAACCTCTTCGTGATAATTGTTGATGCAATCTTGATGATATGGTTCATCGCACCCATTACAGCACGTAAGTTTCATCTTGATCAACTTTGTCCGCCAAACCATATTTAATTTACCAGTTTCAACCAAAAATCTAAGTTTATGTGGCAACAAGAACATTATTACGTCACAATGTAATTTTTGAAACGCACCGAAATAGTTTAAAGTGAATTAGTAATTGCTGCAGCATCACATAACTTCATATACTAGAGTAACATTTGTATGTTTTGCAACATGTTGATCAAACATATGTGCACTGGTTTGTGGTGCATTAGCCAATTTTCACTGTGATGTAAAACACCGAC